>NIUQ01000158.1:0-68608 GCA_002796945.1 Plectus sambesii | reverse complement strand
ATTTACATAATTTGGCACCATTGCCAGTTATTTTTAACAGAACAATGAATAAAAAATTAAATTTCAGAAAATGCCCATCAAGATGAACCTGACCGGCGTACCCAAATCGGTTTCCCCGATTATTCTCACTGTAGCGAAGCGCAGTGAATGAAACGACTGCTTACACATATCCGTTGAGCGTGAATCTTAACACTGTTAAAAGTTGTCGCAAATCGTAATTAATGTACATAGTAAGAAAGACATCTGATGTTAGTGATTGCATTTTGTGAACCGCACTGATTTGTTTACTTTGATGTGGAACAATATGCCTTGTAGAATGACTGAGACGCTCGCTACTCTGCATATTTATTCTAAACCTTGCTGGCTTCTAATTAAGTAAAAAGTTACAAGCAGGCCTCTTTATAAGATAAGCAATCAAAAATGTTTCTGATATGCGCTAGTACCGTGTTGGTGAAAGCTTTTTAAACAGAATTCGACATATTTGGTTTTACCTCAGTTTAAAAAGGCTCTGTTATATCAAGTATACAGGCTGCAAACATTCATACTTTTAGTACTACATCATGCTCATATTTTTCGCGCTAAGAATTCAAACAAGTGCAAAATATTACTGTTCATCATTGTTCTGTATGCATTGTCAGCGTGATCATTTATGCAGTGATTGTGTTTCATATAATATATCTAGGCATTCCTATAAATCAACTTCTGTTAAGGTTCCAGCCTCACCAAGAGCAGCAAAATTTTCTACATTGCTCTTCTATACCGTTCATACAATGAATACAGTTCAAAAAGCGGTTAAAAGGAAAAGACTGTTATGCAGAAGCGTCATTGCGTCGGCGTCGTCGATTGCTGACGATCTGCAGTAACAGGCAGGTCTAAGCGACCAAATGCGTCATCTAAGTTCGTCAGTACTACCAGTGAGAGTGTGAGTAAGAATAAGAGTTCGAGCCGAACATTCCGCTGTTCGAATAGGAATTCCTAATACAGCAGGCAATGTTCGTCGACTGCAGTGGGCACAAAGAGGCAAAGCGAATGCCTCTACGGCAGCTCGTGCTGTATTTACAAACTCCACCGGCGTTTTGGCAAGCTTGTTCTTGGAATGGTCGTCGCGGAGCGCAACAAGCGACACCCGCTGGCTGCATTGGACACAGCGACGGTAACAACCGACCGCGGGAACAAGCGGAGGGCGCTGCAATGGTGCATTTACCACCGACAGCGGCACACTGGATTTCTTGATGTGGTCGATAGGCGATGCAGCATTTGACGTCGTCCGATTGTGTGGGACATAAGGCGGAAACGCTGAGGGAAGCTCCGCATTCGGATGTGTGTTTGCACTGGCCGAGCGCGGCCTCACATAATGCTTCCTGGAAAGGTGGGATACAGCAAGTCGCGTCGGCCTGACGTGGGCAGAATATGCCTTGCGATGTGCCCCTGCATGGTCGTGTCGAACTTTGGCAGATTCCATCGGCAGCTCGGCACTCTTTCTCTTGGAAAACATTCCATCCTGTCGCTTTCGGTCTCGCTGAAAGACTTTTTTTGCAGAATCATAGGTAAAAAGGCTTGCATATTGTTAAAACTCCGTGGTTTCGGTTGTAAAACCTGCACCAAAGACAAGGAGTATCGTTTGTTTTGCTCCATTACAGAACAGTCAATTATAGTGGTCGCGCGCGCGTATTGAAACTAAATGGCAGAATATTTGAAACTATGAAGAGGCATCAACATTTCATTTTAGTACTGGCGCCCGTTTTAGAAAACTGCTAGAAAGTTCGGACAGCAATGGTTTTTGCGAAAATCGCGTTGTTATCATGCGGTTTTACGAGATTCACGTCACTGCTACGCTCACGCTTATCCTAAAGACGCACAGATGCGATCACGACGCAATCATATGTAATCGTAATAGTTCTGCTTTTTTTTAAGTTTGAAAATTGTGTAATTGCTATAGTTTTATTAGACTGGCTCCTGAAATTTGCACAGCAGACGGATACTAGTGTTTAAGTATATATACCCTTTCACTTCCATAGAGACAGAATTATTACGGATATTTTTGTATTGATCAGAATCGAAAAATTTCTGTTTTGATTTCTAATACGTTCTCTTAGAATAGGAAAGTATCGCTATAAAATTTTAAATAATGCATTTTGTATAAAGCAATGTCGATGAATTCAGTCCTAACTCACCGGCTGTAGTTGTTTCGGATGGGGCGAGACAGCAATGAATACTTTTTGACTGTTTTGGACATAGCATCGCATCCGTTATGCCGCTATTGCAATCGTCGCTGTATTTACAAACGCCGCCAGCCGCATGGCATTCGTTTTCTTGATATGGTTCATTTGCGGGTTCGGTTGTACTCATCTCATCTCTGCTCTTTTCACTGTCTTCTGGTGCTAAATAGAGGAACGTAAATATTCGAAGCGTATCTTTCGTCGTGCAAATATGCTACTTACATATCCGGTACTGTAGCTTAAAAGAAAAACGATAGTAAGCTTCCGCTATTATTGGCATTATGTTGCCTTCGCTTTGATAGATGTAGTTTCTGTTGTCATTTCTACAGCATACACTATAATTGTAAAAACTTAATGTATAACCGTATAAATAAACAGAAAAGTCATTTACCGCATGCCCGTCATTTTGTAGTTTATACTAGTCTTGATTTGCAGAGCATTCAAAGTGCAGCCAAAGTTGCACTGAGCGCTATTCTCGCTCACGCGAACTTCAACCGTTTTACCAATGGGAGTCTGAAACAGTTTGATATAAATTTCAACGCAGATTTTCGACAAGGGCTTATTTTTATAAAACTGTCGCAATTTATCTGTTCGTATTACAATCGCGGGAAGCGCGATGGCTATTCAGTTACAACTAGCGCGTAAAGAGTCCATAATGCCGCAACTGAGGCCTAATTCACAAACCTCTCTCCCAACCTTTAATACTTATTTTGTATTATTACCACTCATTTCCTAAAGTTTGAATTTTTATGCAAATGTCGACCTCAACACTCATCACTCAATGCTCATTACTCAATAGTATTGTTTCATCAAAGTCAATAAATTCAACTTTTAACTCATAAGTTAATCCAACACAATACTTTTTACTGAGCATTCAATACCCATTTTTTTATTGCTAGTAAACTCTCTCGGGTAGAATGTTGAATAGTGAGTAATGAGTGCTAGGATAGTTTTTTGAAATCGGCCCAGTTGTGATAACAATGGCTTTGTGAGACTGGTCCCAAATTAGTTTACCGCGATGTTCCATGAGCAGACAACTGGTTGCCAAATTGCTGGGTTGTTTTCAGTTGGTCTCCATGGGAGATTTTTCCCAACGGACGCTTCGAGTAGCTGCCAGTCCTCGGTTGCAGTTAAACGTTGACCGCAATTTTCGCCCTGAGTTGTCTGCGGATCGCTGCACAAGTTCCCTCCGAAACCGGTTGGACAAATACACTTACTGCAGTTTTTGGGGTTTGGATAACCTCCATTTTGGCAGCTCGTCATAGTTGCACCACATTTGTCTGATCAAAATCGAAGTTCTCGAATGATACTAAGAGTAATGGTAGACTTTAGTTTCAACTTCAGCTACGCAATATAAGTTTTGCTCTAACAATAATATCTAGATCACATTTCCAGTTTAAGCCTTATTCGTGCAAACGCAAAAAAGGTTGCGTGTAGCTCAAATTGCGACAACAACTCCGTGACTCAGTCCCACCTCCCTAGCTCTGGGGCCTATTTTATTTTATTTCATTTCAATTCAAGCGCCTCAGCCTTGAGCTTACGATACAAACACGCCTGATTAAGGTGTGGAGGAGAGAACTTACCTAAGCATTTGTAGTGTCTGTTAGCTTGATAAACATCAAAGAAAGTTGGCGCAGTACGTTGTCCCATCGTTTGTTGAAATAGCTGATTCGTCGCAACCAGTACATTGACATTTTCATTTATTGCAAAAGCGTTTACACCATAATGCATTATACTACCATATTCGTACGGAATATCGTATGTCTTGATAGAGTAGGCAGCTTGTTTATCAAAATTTCCTTTTTCTACCGACTGAATATTCTCCATAAGTACCTTGACGAATCTATCGCGATCTGAGCGCGCTTGTTCATGCCAAAATCCCAAAGCGTGTCCAATTTCGTGAGACAGTATTCCAAATCCTAGCTGAAAACTTATGTAATATTCCAAAAAAAACATTTATGTCATCTTGCAAACTTTATAAGTTCACGCGAGTTCTCGATTTTCTCTTTATTTCCGATTTGGGATGAAATGCTTAGCTTATATTAATCCCGTACTTCATTGCCTTCCTAGATAACGCCCGTGCTGCTTACGAATCGCGGTAAATGGTTAATGTTAAGCGCGTAAGGTTTGCGTCGTCCTCCAGTTGTAACTTACATGTTCGCAACCATCGGCAACTGATAATTGTTGACTTCCACCGACTCGGCCGATGCTTGAGAAGCAACCCGCGCCGTTTAAGAAATGTATAAGATCTGTGTCAGCTTCCAGCGTTTCGACTTCTCTGAATGTCAGGCAAGTATGGTGTTGCCAGAAGTTCACTGCACTAACAATAACTTGTTTTTTCGTGGGCGCTGAAAGAACAGTTTTTAACTAGAGCCAATTTCACAAAAGTGTTGCTGTGACAACTGTTGCTACGCAAGTGTGCAAAGCGCGCCGATTGGTCGGTGTGAGCATGACCGTGAAAGTTTCTCTCTGCCCACATCACAAACGACCAATCAGGGCAATTCCCACAATTTCGTTGACAACAGTTTCTTAAAATGGACTCTTGGTTTAATAGTACTTATTCAAATAACATACTGAGATCTGCAGAAACATAATATGAAATGGGTTTTTTGGTGGACCACTTGTATTGACGATTCGATTTCGCTTTCCGCTTTTCTCTGGGATGATGCGTCATTTCTTCAGATGCTGACTTCGAAGAGGAGGAATCACTGTCTTTGTCATTTTCATCGGCAGTAAGAGTATTTTGGCTAAGCAGATCGTCGACCTGCTCCAAAGTGAGCAAAATATCAGATTGATACAAATAATCCACGATGCGCTCATTGATCTTTTCGATTGAAGCAAACACGGGGTGCGTAATGTTCCTGTATGATGAGCGTCGAGGCATCATCATCTGCAATATAACTGAACGATGCTTTTGAACTGTAAAGCTTTCAGAAAGAGATGACATATGATCAAGTGTTTCATCCCCACCCTCGACCGAAAACGAGTATGATTGCCCCGTAATCAATGGAAAAGAAATGATATCAGCAGGAAAAAATGACACGATATCAAAAATTAACGATATCGTATTAAGAACCGGCTGTAAAATGAAATAATATATTTATTTATCCTTCACTGCTCGCGACGACCTGTCTAGCTCTGTCAGGCCGCATTACAGTTCCGAATCTCACCGAAATAAACATTCAAGCTGAAACACGAGCCCGAATTTTCTTATCGAATTGGCCCGATGCCATCACCACTTAATAAGTACCTGCAATGGTGCGTGCATGACTTTGTGCCGGGCTCTTGCTGCATTCGCGATTTTCAGTTTTTTCAATTTTTCTCGCATCAATTCTAATTGAGGATTTTTTTTCATCTTACCAACATTTTCGTCCTGCAAGTATTTTTTGATATTTAATGGGGAACTCGGATAACCCTAGCTCATCGTAAACCTATCGTATTTTATTTTCAGCTGTATATGACATGGTTGTTGTTAATCATATCAATTTTTGTTCTGATTAACTCACCGTAAAGCAACCTGATCATACTTGGTTGAAATTATATACGATAGAGTTAGCAGAGTTTGGAATGACCGCAGTTCCTCGTGAAACAGAGAAAGAAAAAAGCGAAATTGATATTAGCGGCATATGCACATAATAATCAACCTCTGTGCTTGAGTCGAAATCCGCTTCGTCGTTATCTTCATCATCGACGGAAACAGAAATTGCTCTAATGAGCACGACAGCCAATAATATCAAGAAAAATGACAAAAACAGGAGTCGCATTTTTGTACTGCAAAAAATTCGTTTAATTTTAATTTACCATTTTCAGTCTGACAAGGACACTTTCAATTTCATAGAAGATGGTTTTCATGCTGATCATACTTACAAATCTCCTTAATGGAATGAAAAAGATACATTATTTATCTAAGTAAATCTGAGGCAAATTTCGAAAACGGTTGTCATGACAACAATTGCAATCGCAATTGCGGGAAGCGCGCTGGTTGGTTGCATGTGGTGTAACCGGGAGAATCCTCCTACCGCATATCATAACTAACCAATCAGTACAATTCCCGTAACTGCAATTATAAACAATTGTAATCACAACAGTTTTGTATCATTAGCACCAGTCAACTTCTTTAACAAAGAACACAATTGCAACTTGTGCATTTCTGTATTGGTAGCTCAATTATTCTCATATCGCCGTATGAAATGATAACTCTGACGCACCTTGATAAAGTTTTGACGTCGGTCAGACGGGCGCTCAGCGGCGTGACCGCAGTAGGTTTGACATAAGAGCTGAACACAAAATCTGTTGGGCGCACTGATAGACCAGTTCTGGTTACGTAACTGTGGGCGGCGTTAGCATGCAACTGCCACTATAACAATGAGGCAAAGTATCAGTTTATAGTCTAACAACTATTACTTAGTAAACGAGTCATCGTACATTCTTCTGGCTCTATCTAGGCACCCACGCTCAGAGTATGTAGGAGCTGAGTAGTGGTCACTTGTGTTTCATGCTGACTTGGTGAGATGCTTCTAACCTTTGATCGCTTGAGATCAAACATTCTTCGTGAGCACAGCACTTGTGTTTCCATCTCACGTAGCAATAAAGTCTTCAGGAGCATTTACAGACGAATAAAACATTCCTCAATTTGATGCAAATGTTCCAATCACAAGATATTCTGACTTGCTCATTTCGGTTAATACCTTAATAAGAAGGACTAACTGAGGAGGAAATATTTTTCTTAAAATAACATAGCTCTCCAAGAAGTTTAAATTAAGTGTAACTTGGTAGGGTGCCTCGGGCTCCGCCTAATGCTACCTATTCATGTAGGCATTCATCCTGATCAGAAGCAAACATGTTGCATCATAGTTTCATTTTAAAGTTGATTCGCTTTCTTCGAATGAACTTTGGCGCCTGAAGTAATTCGTCTGAGAGAAAGCGAAAGCGCTGAGTAGTTCATAGAGCCCTCCTCTATGGACATGCTTCATACAAATGCCGTAACTGAATTTTCGAAATGAATCCTGCCAGACTGAGACCTAAGAAGCTTTTCGATTTAAAATTTATATAATGTTTTTTAATTAGAGGTTTTCACATTTGAGCGTGGATTCTGGCTTTCGATTAGTGCATTAGCGGCTTAAATTCGCTGGGAACAATGCTAGACAGATAATGCGATAAACAAGAGATGTAAAAATGATAAAAGTATATGCCCTAGGAGGGGATCGAACCCTCGACCTTCAGATTATGAGACTGACGCGCTGCCTACTGCGCTACCAAGGCACACGCCAAGGGTACAAAAGCTCATTTTTCACCTGCTTGCGGGAAGCCCATGTGTTGTTCAAACTTATCTACAGAGAGATTTTTGTTTGTTAGCAGGCTGTATAAAAGTGATCTTGATAAATTCCAAAATGATGGTGGGTAAATTTCAAAAAAAATTTCCATTCAATTTAGGCGGGAAATTCGAATTACACATGACGATAAAGTAGAGGAAAGTAAAAAATGACAGAAGTTGGCAATCTTATCATTGTATTATTCGACTGACAATGACAAGGACGACAATATGTAGACTTAATTGGTTCTGCGTCCATCACCAGACACATCCCCCAAAATACAGTGTTAATGCTTCATATAAACTAGTGCTGATATTTCAAATTTGCCTCTTCACTAGTTCAAACTGTCCCTTTGTTTAGCTATAGCATGGGATACTGTGGTAATGTAACACCCTCACAATATCACACGCTAATCACACTGCGTTCTTGTTGACTTTCCCTATGCCATGAGATGTAGGTCGGTTTGTTGATACATACCCCACACTGCCACACCTGCGATTAAATTTGATTGGGACAACTGAAATGCTGTTTACGCCTATGAACTTCATTAGATCAGTTTAATATCGCAACTTTTAGTTACAATTATACTCGAGGTATATAATTTACACTGCGTAAACATGACTTCGGCTTAACTGCGCGAACTGTAGCCAAATTATTATTGACTAATCACTATATTAAACAATAATTATTTAACTCGATTATAACACTTTTACTATAATCCATTAAAAAAATGCAAAATGCCTTACTTCTTCGTTATACTATGGGATTAATTTCACGAAAGAAATACATAGTGTTCATAAAAACGAGCCTAAAGGCCGATTTCATGTAATGACTGCACTTGCGAATCAGAAGCTCGGTAACTAGTCTGAAAGCCGGATGTAATCAGCGATCACTGGAAAACTATCATTGCGCAGACAGTGTGCAGTTATGCAATTGCAACAGTTTTATGATATTGATGTATTCATCGCCTTTTCGTTGCGTAATCAAGAGAGAAAGCAGTGCCACATTAGGCAGTCCTTTTGTAGTATACTAGTAATGTTTGCAGTCTTTTCTTGAATAGACATCTTTTCTGCTCTTCTTCACACAATGAGAGGGCTTTTAAACCTGTTTCGACCTTGATCTTATGTTTGAGAATGTTTATCTGTGTAATGAACAATGCAAACTGTTGATCACTTAAAACGGTTCTGAATACTTTACAACAACACCATTAGTTAAGCAATTGCGTTTACTTTTTTTATAGCCCCAAATAAGCGCATGGTGACAAATTTTTGCAGCCGGAGCGGAAAGTTCCTCGAGTGCTATATTTGCCAGCATGCACACTAAACATTTTTGTCCTTGATGGCGCAGCAGTGAGCAAAGACGCGACGCTCATCATATCTCCTTTTTACTGCCGTACCAGTGTTGCCCGGTCGGTACACCCGCCATGTAAACAACTTGGCGTCCTTACCCCTCACGATAAGAGCATTAGCGTGTTGGCACGGAACGATCGCGCACTAGACAAATATGTTTGTTTATGTTGGCGTCTATAAATGTAGCGCTTTGTCTCACTTGCAATCAGTTGCAGTAGCTCTGTAGCAGCCGCAGTTTTGTTTACCAGACAAAAAATTTGCGAATAAGCTTATTTGGACTACGTATTCCCCTAAAACACTGCAAGATGTCTCTTAGTAAAGTGCCGTCATTTTTGACTGGACGTGGTGCACAGACCCTCAAGCTCTGGAATGTTCGATGCATTACAACGCATCGAATGCTTGATTTAGCGGATGCAGGTATGCATTTTTAAGTAACATATTATACTCCCATGGAAGTAAGGAACGATATAACGTAACAAATCACTGAAATAATGATATACGACAAATCACACTATATAAGGACATAATTATGGGCTTTTGAGGCAGAATATCCCAAGGGTTCAATATACGACGATGCAATTAGCATTCTAAAGTTTTGCGACTTTTTGCATCATTCTAATTACAACATATATTTCAGCAGCAGCAAAGACAAAGGCTGATGCACAACTGATGAGCGCTCGAGGTAAACCAAATAACTGCAAAATTGATTTTTCGTATATAATCGAGTGGCGTATTTTAGAGTACGATACAGTCGCTCATAAGACCCAAGATGCGCACGGATTTGACGATCATTTGAAAGACTATCTCATGAGTAAGTTTACATTATTCCCAAAATTTGCGTAATATGAATCCCGCAAGATCTCGTTTGAGTGACGACGGCTTCGTGTACCATTCTTTTTGATTTAGAAAAAGTCATTATTAAATTGGAATAGTATAAAACTTACGGCTGTTACTTTTTAATTTTTTAGAGGAACAAGCAAGTTGCGGGTATTCGGCTGAAGTGCAGGTGTACGATGATGCAAAAATCATCAGCGAAAATGTGATGCATGCTCAAATGAAGAAAAGTTCCAAACGAGTCACTACTTTGACTTATTAATAAACGGAAACGAGTTGCTGTATATGTGAAAATTATGCTCCGTAACAAATATTGCTTGCATTGCGGAATGTTTTAAGCTATGCTCTTGTCTGTAAAGATGGCTGTACATATATGAAGCGTGTTCTTTGCCTGAACAAAAACTGCGCTGTCTCAAAGAAGCGAATAAAATGGCTTTAAACAATCTATTTCTAGTTGGTTATGGACCAATTGGCTGATTGAGAAATAAAAGCGAAAATGTTGATGCGAATCAAAGCGAATTGCTATCGCATGCTAAGCAGGTTTTCACAAATTTTACACAAAATTATCACTGGATACCGCAGCCACAACAAAAAATGCATATGCCACAAATTCTGCTGGAGTCACCATTCCTCTGAATACGGTTGTTTTCTCGAGTTATTCTATTTCTACTGCATTTTGCTCCGACCTCGTGCTGCTTTGGCAATACATTCATCTGTGGAATGAAATTGCGCACAATAGTTCTTAATTAACTAAATTTTGCACAAAATACCTAATTAAGCGAGTAAAATAGATTGAGAAACATGACTGAAAGAGAAGGCTGTTTTATTATTGCAATATCTACGTTATAAAGCACTGTGTCTGCTTTACTTTTGACTGCATCAGTTATGAGCGAGGGTACATATCTGGCCAGATATGTTTGAGTTATCAATACGTATGCTGTGCGCCATACTTTATTCTTCATAACAGCAACCACCTTCTGCGCTTGTGATGACTACGTCAAACTGCTGCCTTTCTTGGTCACTTTCATGTCATGTTTTCGGACAGTCTGTTATTGCTCCCGGTTCAACAGTTTTATAATTAATAAACACTTGCCCGTAATTATAGTATTTGGAGAGTACACAAAGTTTGCATAGTGAGGCGGGTATGAAAAAGTATTTCAGTTTTTAGTTACACGTTCATCTTATTTAAAAGCTTTTGAAAAACGATACGACTGATCTTTTCGTATCACTATCACTGTATTAGGTTATATCTACAAGATGTGAGTGTCCTATTTCTTCATTTGCTGGTCAATCATGCTTTGGGGCCGCCTTTCTTGTTGGCCTTGCCATCTTTCCTGCCTTCAGTGTCGCCCTTTCCGCCGTGCGGTGTAAGTTCTTGAAGAGCGGTCTTATCTTCTGCTGGCAGGGCTTCAAACGAGTTGAAAGCCGCCTTGAATTGCTCGTATACGGTCTTCCCGTTAGCAGTAAGGTTTTCGGCCTAAAAATATGACAATAAAGCGATTGCTAAAATGCATGGTATATTTCTGATCGGAAACTAACATGATAAATTGGCCAGCGGCTGATAATGAAAGGTATTACCAGCTCTTTAAAGTTCGCAGATTAATACCGGAAGTTGCATTTTCTATGAGCACCGGTCGACAATTATCGATAAAGCACCATTTTCTTTTCAATTACTAATCGTACGCTACTTTGACTCAGATTACTTTGCATTAGCTCACACGACCGTAATAATGCTGCAAACGCTTTGGGTAGAGAAAAATATCAAGTCTCTCTTTCTTCAGTCATCTTGACTTCAATGATTTTTGTACCTATTTAAAATATTCGTTCTACTTGAACAATAATTAATTTGAGCATAATGATAGCCTTTTCTGCCAATTTTTTACAAAATCTACCGACCTTTGCATCCATCTCTGCTTGGAAAACAGCCTTGAAGAGAGTCCTCTCCTGCGCTCTTTGCTCGGTGCAGTTGGTGCCGTTGAAGCCAGCCCAGATGGCGACTACCTTGGCCTTGGTGTCAGCGTCGAAGTGGTTCAGATGATCGTCCGACGGCGGTTTGCAGTCGTCCCCTTCGTGGTGGTCGGGACCATGCTCTTTGGGTCCTTTACGGCCGCCCTGGCCGCGGTCATTTTGCCCTGTTGAGCCTGCGGATTCCATCGGTGGTTTTCCTCCCTGTCCTGGGCCTCCTGGAGGCGGCCTTTGTCCCCCGTTTTGTGGACCGCCTGGGAAAGGAAGCGCCAGCGCAATTGCGAGCGAAGCGAACACGGCGACGAGAGCAAATTTCGTCGATGCCATTGCGCAAGCAGCTCAGAGACAGCACAAGTAGAGATAGGTTGGATACTAAAGAGGAAAAAGTGAGGAAGTCAACTGCGCCGCACCGCTTTTGTACGCTTCAAAGTGGTTGGGAGCTTAGTTGCGGCTCACTGCTCTCTGCACATCGATTTGCATCACCAGGGGAACTGCACCAACAGCTAACCGTCACGCAAAACGGGAGTCGATTCAGAAATCAGGAATTAATTAAATGTGCGGTTGGTAACCGAGCATCGCTGTTGATGACACTGACTCACATGATTATGAGATGACGTGGTTTAATGTAAGCACTCAATTGTAGTACTGAATCTTGTCTTTTTAAAAGGTTAACATTGGTTTTAATCAAATCTTTCTGCGGAGCATTATTACAGCAGCAATTGACCAAACGAGACGTGTGCGTGACAAAGTTTTTCTTTCACGTCAAAAATGACCAACCTAGCGCATGCTGATATTATGGTTGCAATGGTTGTTGTGATCGCACCAGTTAGTTTGTAATAAGCATATAAGTTGCTCGTTTCGATGATCATGTTTTTCCAATGTGGATAACTCGAATGTACTCACGTGCGAGACTTAGTACGCATCATAGTAGTGGATGGAGCTTGTTTGTCAGTAATTTGGCGTGCCCACTATAAAATGTTTGAACGTTTAGCGTAAACATTTTTACTGTTTATGCCATGCATCGTACAATGAAGCCTGCGTAAGTGTCAGCGAACATTATAACACCGTAACTGAATATCAATGTTTTTGTAATGATGGTAGCAAGTTTAGCTCGCTATTTCACAAATTTGCCTATAACTACCAATTAGCACACGTAGACTTTTCATAATGTTCAACAAAAAAGTTTGGTTTTAAGAAAAATGGTAAAATATCTCATGGAACAACAAAGAAACGCAGTCTGCTGAGCTCAATGAAATAGATCCCAGCATGGGCAATGAGGCAGTAAAGTCGACCTGAAAGCCAACTGCAAAATTTGCTCTCAGGCAGCAGCCATAAGTCATTTGTGATTAGTTTCTACTCTTGATGCAACATTGCCTGGATTTGTTCAAAGATAATGATTAGTAACAGTAGCAATTAGTCCTTTGTAGTTGTCTTCTTTGCGCTTGGAGATTTTAGCGCAAGGCTGTCGATAGCTGGCTTCATGGTTTTCTGCCAAAACGACGCGCCCAGATCTTTCTCGAATGCGGCGTTGAACGCCCGCTTCGAATCGACCACTTCTTTCGCATGAGCGTCCGTCAGCGCGCAGGTCGATTGAGATTCGTTGAATACTCCAAACATCACGTAGATACAGTAAAACTTTTGCATATCCGACTTGGTAAAGTCTTTTTTCAACGATTCGATGATGAATGTCTTGGTCTCGTTGTCGCGCGCGTCGTAGCCATTGATGCGCAGTTTCCAGAAACGCAGTCGTTTGTTCAGTCCCTTGCCGACCCACCTTGGCCAATCTGGCTTAGCAGCCGGGATGCGAATCTTCTTTTCGCAGACGTCCTTGAATCCCTCACCTGTCAAGTCGATCAGCGCCTGCCGACTGTTATGTGGCATTGCGTAATAGGATAGAGAATTTGGTGTATATTCCCACTCTACTGGCGGCACCTGCAATCAACTTTTGCTATCAGGTAACTGAACATTTTATGGACTACATATATTTTTACACTAATGTATTGATAAAAATGTCCCTCATAGTAACATATGTTTGTGAAAACTGTTTGCTACTAAAGCTTCATTTGATCGCTCATTATTGTAACTATTATCAGAACGAAATATGAAATTCGTTTATCATTGCATAACTCGATATTAAAGAAAATTGCATACTTCAAAAGTTTCTTTCCACTGTACGACGTCCATGGGCTCAACCTGGTTAGTGGTGCCGCTGCCAGAACTGCGCTGATGGTGATCGTTGCCGATGCGCAGTTTGGTGCTATCGGACCGCGGCGATTTCTCGCAGTTGTCCTTGCCAAACTTGTCGGAGCACAAGGATAGAACGCGTTGTTGGCTGCACGACACTTCGGCATCGACGTCGTGCGGAGGCCGGTCGAGCACCATGTCGCGGATCGCACCGCCCCACGGCATGAACAGACAGCCGTTGTCTCGCAGGTGGGCTATCACCTCCTTTACTGTCGCATTCATCCCGCGCACTTTCAGATCAATCAGTTTTTCCCAATTGCGTTTCAACGCATCGTTAGTCATTAGCATCGGACTTAAATCCTTGCGCATCCAGGGAACGGATACTGATTCGAAGCCGCGCGAAAAAGTCAACGACTTCTTATCGACTTTTTCAACATTCTTGCAAGCTTCGGGGAGGATGACTGCGGCGGGAGACGGAGACTGTCTTCGAGCGCGTAATGCAGGTTGACTTGACTCAATTAGAATAGTAATTCGAGCACTGGCGGGAATAAAGAAAAGACACAGCAGAATTCGTAGGAGGTGCGATTCATTCATCTCACGACCGGTGTACAAGGAACAAAAACGAAATGACACTATCGATTAAAATAGTGCTGATACACAATATACTATTTTTGATGTGAATGCACGATAACAGCCATTCCAGCGCTTCACCTGTAAAAGAGATAAAAAACCTGTTTCACATACGCACTCCATGCGTATCATTACAGTTACTCGTCAGCAAGCGCTCGATTTACTCACCTTTGCACTGCACACCTCTCTTTTCATACGACAGCTACTAATCTCGAGAGGAATGCAATTGCTTTATCCAGAGCAATGCACAGGAATAGTCGAATACGGCTGATGTTACAATTTTAATGTTTTAATTTTAATGAAAGAAGTCTTTAGAATGAGTGCTTTTCAAAGTATGGCTATAGGAAGAACCTATTTTTAAAGCAACTTACCGCTAGTCTTACTATTTCTTTACGCCAAAGGCTTTGGTTGAGTGTTGGATAATAGTTGCTAATGAATGCGCGTATCAGGAATAGTTTCAAAATCTTTCGATCAGCGTATTTCAAAGTCTCATTCGAGAAGATTTCGCGAAACTCCTAAGTATTCGGAATCCTATGAGAATTTTTATGGAAATATTATTTTTATAATGCGCCTATAATATATTCACATCAAAATGTGACTTAGCCAGAATCATTTTATCTCTGTGTCTATATAGTGAAGTGCCCCTTTTTTTCTTTACACATGAAAGACATATCCTGTACCTCCTTTAAAAGAACTATATAGAACCTGTACAAGAGTTGTAATAATCAACTTAGTAAATTAAATAATAATACGGACGAAACTATTGATTAGCTTGACACGGCAAGAAATAATTTTATCCGTGTTACTAACGCAGTTTCAGCACTGACACATACGGTTCAAATGCTCGTGAAATTGCGAGTAAACATATGCACAATTAATACTGCATCAAGGAATCTAATTTGAAGGTTTCCCTGGTTTCTTGGCGCCATTTGACGTGTGAATAGAAGATGGCTTGACGCCGGAAGCGCTTCTGGCGTTTCCGTTGTCACCACTATTAAGCACGTTGAGAATCTCGTTCGCCACTTCATCAGACACAGTAGCTTTCAACTTTCTTTCTTCCATCCATTTTTCCTGCTCAGTCATTGTTGAATTTTTGATCTTCTGAAGGTTTTCATAGAATGCCTTGGCATCTTCGCTCAGATTGGCTGCCTAAATCGGACATCATATGAAGATGTTTCGTTTAGTGCTCTTTTATATCTCACGCAAATGCGACAGATAGTAAAAATTCACTATCATCAATAATATACCGCTGGATTGCCGTGTTTAAGGCTTCTATTGGGATACATATCTACAATTTTGAAATAAACCATTTTCACTTTAATAATGAAACTCATCAAATAAAAAAAAATCAAAACAGAAAGAGAATCAAAGAGACTAGAGTACGATATTCAAGTCTGTAAATGAAAAAATTTACTGGATTCATTAGCGCAAAATCATACTTTCAATATATCAAACACTTACAGCAATTTTCTTTTCGATTTCCACGCGTGCAGCATCAATCTTGGCTATATCGGCTTTGTGTTCCTCCTTCCACTTTTTGTACGCAGATTGTAGTTCAGCGCTCTGCTTGCTCATGAACTCGTCAACTGCCTTAAGCTTGTCTTCCTCGTTCAACGCGTTGTTCATCACTATTTTCTCAAACTCGGCGTACACTTCATCACTGGCGCTAGCGAGGAACGTCGGCCCGCCTCTGCCGCCGAACGCCGCCTTCTTAGAGCTTTTGTTGTCGATGGCGGAGAAGAGTTCTTTCATCGCCTTCTCCTGCGTCGAGCAGTCGGTGGTATCATTCGTATAGTCAGCCCAGATGTCTTTTAGTTGTTGTCGGACGGTCGCGTTGAGCGTAGCGAAAAACTGCTCCGAAGGCGGGCGGCATTGTGGCTGCTAAATTTGAATTGTGTGATATTGTTCAGGGAAGAAGTTCCGCTTTACACAGAACAAAGCTTGAGGTGGAGGATGATATGAAGAAGGGCAGTGGGGTAGTTCTAAGCAATCTCAAACATGGCAATGTATCCCCGACTAAATCACTAAATTCTTCATTCAAAAAGTTCTTCCTGCAGTGTCGAATGGCGAAATTCGCGAATTAATCTTTAAATAGAAAACGTTTACCTTTTTGAGCGCTCCTCCTACGCGACCAGCTGACGTCTTTGGCGCCGCGAACACCACACAAGAGATAAGGAGGAAACAACACACTCGCAGTGTCAGTCCGACCATTTTGAGAGCGAACAACCTTGGATTTCAGATGGACGTCACAAAGCTGTCTGGTTTAGAGTTATAAAGTGATGGACTTGCGCTGAAATCCTTTCATTTGTACTAACTGTACAATGAAATTGATGCATTCAGTCGAGAACGTTTCGGCTCGCAATTATTGCGCGTGGGGGAACATTGTTATCGTCAATTTACAGTTCAGCACTATTCAGCATTTTTTGAAGCCGACTGGTTGATGTGGGCGGCCGATCCCGTCATGCGACGCGATGATTCAACATCCATGCCAGAGTCCTCTGCTTTTGCTAGATTTTGCACAATACCTTTTTCGTTACTATTGCAAAATTTGCACTCTGCCGTCCTTATAGATTAGTGCGCTTCTCCGATTCTTTTCAAATTCTTTATTCGAACGTTAACTTCCCGCTCAAAACTAAAACCAGTATGAGATTTAGTTACCGTTTCAATCAAATGACCTACTGAATCACATTCATAAACAAATGTGCGGCAATATAAAACACCGAATCGGTTTCTATAGTCGCATGTCCATTCGACTAAAACGCAGACATCGGCTTCTTGGGTATACAAGGCGAGGATCACGAATATCACAGTAATTACAAGTCATAGTGTCTCATATTTTTCATTACTGGCGACGAATAATTGCATGTAAGCCGTCTTTACAGTCCTGACTATTAATCATGACGAGTATGCGAGTTATTTCACTCCAAAGAAACGGTGCTATTGGTAGACAGTTAAATTGAGCGAAAAATAATTCTAAATTTCTTTGGTTGAAAAGCAAATTCACTGAGTTGAACACTTTTGAAGGTTTCAAAGTATAAATTTCTGGTTTAAAAAGGAGTTGCAGATGTACAGTCATTTAATGCTGTTAATCCTCTTCAAAACTGCTTCACAGCAGTGTAAAGGTTTGCATCGGCTCAGCGGATATTTCGCTCTCCACAACAGACTTGGTCTCTTCTGCGGTGAACACTGTCTCACTTTCCCCATCAGCTTGTCCAGTTTGCTCCTCCTCTCCGCCCACCTTTGAAATTTTCTGGCGCGATTCTTCTTCATACTCAGCTTTTACACTCTTAATTCGTATATTTTCGTAGATAGACGGAACAAAAGTTTCGTTTTCGATATTGTATCCCCCTTTGGCCTTTACGTAGTGGTCACCTTGAAACACTTCGGTGATTTCAAATAAATGGTCATATTGGCGCAGTTCAGCCAATAAATCCTGACTCTGGTTTTCTTCACCGAGTTGTTCGTATATTTCGGAAATACTGCATTGCGTCTGCGATAGGCGAAGCAGCAGGTTGAGTCTGCTTCTATGCATTGAATCAAGGCGAGTGACGTTATCATGCTCATCCAACACGTACAAATGCTGTCTTATAGCCAAAAACTCTTTGAATAAGTCGATGCTGGTGAATGGTCGCAGTTTGTTCAACTTTTCGTACAACGCACCAATTTCGACGCATTCTTCTTCTTGTAAGTGGCTGTCGATTAGTTCTACAGCGTGCTTCTCCAGTTCTGACAGTGCAGCAAAGGTGGAGACGTTTTGTGTTAACTGCATTGGCTGAGGCGATTCGCCAGAGTCGTCATCATTGTCTTTCACCTCACACCGGTCCGAAAAAGAGTCGTTCATTTCTGGCCGCGGCGATGAGCTCAGCTGATACTCTGATTCAGCCGGTGCATCATTAACGCTGCCGCTGTCCGCGACTGGCTCTATTTCCGTTCTGTCCTCGTTTGGCTGCGATTCGAAATCGGCAGCTGACAACAGTTGTCGTTCAATAAGCGATGTGTACGAAGAAATTGGTGATATCAGAATCTTCTGCGCAGGCTTCTTGTCTTCAAGTTGGGCCAAGGTTTCCACAAAAGGATTGCCGATCCACTTGACCTCATTGTTCAGCTGATCGGGGAACTCGATCAACACTTCGAAAAGCTCCGTATGGTCGTAATAGAAGCCGAGTACGCGTCGTCGCCAGTCGAGCCCGTAAGCGCATTTCCAGAAATCGCTCTCATCGTCCAGCGCATCGCCGAGCGAGGACAGCGGAAAAGAGCCGGGACCAAGTGCGTTTAGAATTTTCGTGAATGCCTCAATGTGCTTTTTCGATCGCAGGGATATCAAATCTTCACGCGTTCGGAACAAATGTGGGTTATTCTTTACGAATGCCCACAGGTCGCATGGGTTCGCAAACAAGTTTTCCGATTTGATTTCGTTGAACAGCGCATCAGCAGTTTTGCAGTAGCTTTGCGTGCGTAGAAGATGGAAAACAGCGAAAAACTGCTCTTCCAGAGAGGAATCAGCGTCTCGCTGATTTTTGACTTCTGTCATCGAAACGGCTCGCCAAACATTTGCCGCGTTGTACATGCGCACAGCTTCCACTTCAATCTATAAAATGTTACGCGTGTTTCCTTGCGATTATCATAGAACATTTATGGATATTGGTAAAGTAACTGTCATTTTGGAAGCCATTTTGACAGCCTCATAAGAAAGTCGAAATTATGTAAAGATAAACTTACGATCATTCCCTCCTTTGGTTCACACGGCAGCAGAGTCATGGAACAGTAGATTTGATCGCCGGCCCATTGCGTCGAAATGAACTGCAGCGTAAAGGAGCGATGAGTCGAGTAGACGGCGGTTATTTCAGCTATTCCATAAGCGATGCAGCTATTGTCACGAATTGCATTCGAGCTGGGCAGGTTATGTGTTTGATCACAATCGGCGAACCTGATTGACTCATAGTCGAGAGCCTGAGGATTTAGTTGAACTGCTCGGTCTATCGTTAAATCTGCGCTTTCGTCGATCACAAACAAGCCTTCGTGATCTTGTAAAAATATCAGCAGGCCATCTGTGTCGTATCCGCAATAGTACTGTCTATGAGCCGCGATCTCGAGCTGATCATCATTTTCGCTTTCTGCCAAAAAGTCGAGCAAGCATCGAATTGAGCAATTTTCGCAGTATTGAAGGTGGATGAGAAGCGAGCGAACGAATGGCGTATATCGCTGCCTGTCTTGATTGCTGTATCTTTGTTCGTCATAGTCGAAGCGGAAAAAGTGCGAGTGGATCCACAAGAAATGTTCCAGTTCTTGTTTATCGCCTGACAGCTGACGAACTGCATAGCTGTAACCAAAGAGCTCGTGAAGGGTTAGCTTTCCATTGTAAGCCAAAGCCGTAAATACAGCGTCGATCAACTTTGATTCTTCTTCTGCCATGTTTCGCTGCCTTTCGTATGATGTAACATTCACTTCACTAGAGCGCCATGACAAGATAACTGCGTGCTGTCGCTAAAAGCTCGACATCGCGAACCGCTGACACTACAATTGGCCTTCTCTATTCCGCTACGACAGCGATAGGAGTGGCGAAGATAGCGTAACTTGACTGCTCTTTGCTCGCTTTACAGCTCCGTTTCGCTCTTTTACGACGCCATTCTCAGCTTAGTACTTGAGCAAATACTGCTGCTTAGGAAACAAAGTTGAATATTGCAACGCCTCTTTTGACACTGATGTACGCCCATGGACTTTGATCAGTTATTTCTGGTTGAGCAGTGTAGTGGGGGCGTTGCGATATCGATACAACGCCCACCATCGGCTTCATCGAATTCAATCAATATTGCGCAAGTCGCAAAGTGATGACAATTCATGGCGATTGTCAAAGTGGCGATCTTTTCCGACATTAGAGAAGGCCGCGTACTATCCAAAGGGCTCACCCGTCTCAGGTACCGCGTTTAATGGAAAAACGAGAGTGTTTATTGGAGCATCTGTAAGCACTCTAAGCATCGTGCATAAAAACGCCGCGCAACCGACTGCCGCTCAATAAAGTGCGACCGACTCTTTATACTCTAGCACTGGGCGTCTTTTTTCAACCGGTGCAAGCCGACACTGCGGAATCGCAGTGAGATGCCAGCGATTGATGGTAAGTCGGAGCAGTGAGACGAACCGAATGTGCTGACTTCGCGTCGTCTGAGACTGTTTATCCTTTTGCTGCGCACGATTGTCTTGTAATCGGTGTTTTGAAATTTGAAGTAACCGAGAGCGGTACTTTTTTGGGCTATGAGTATGTCAGTGATTGGTATCACTTTTGTATATGTGGTTGTATTGCAAAATTAATCATCAATAGATTAACTCTTTTCGATCATTTCAATAACACCGAACAACACTCTGGTGCCATTGCTCATCTTTATGTACTCCTCCATCATGTACTGGCCGTTCTTCGTTACTTTCCTTCAAACCCTATTCAAAACTGCCACTGGCTCCTATCAACATCTTCACTCGCTGCCGTGCTATGCCAACGGCGAGAATGATGTGAAAGAGTGTACGGGAAGTAGTCCGCATTGCTTCCTCGTCCTAAACATCGACAGCGATTCGAAGCCGCCGCTGCCGGTCAGTTTGCAATATCGAAGCGACGGCTGCTCGCCCGACCACCAACGCGATCTTTCTTCCACTCCATGCGGCTGGCATGACGACAGCAAGTACTCTTGCTACTGCAATACAATGCTCTGCAACAATGTCACTAATATTTGGAGCGTCTTTGAACGACAGTGGTTGCAGCAATACGACGGGAAATCCCTGCAAAAACCTGCGCATTATGATACGCTTGTAAGAGAAAAATTGATTCAACTCTCAGCGACTGCAAAAGAACTGGCTACCACGACTATGGCACAGAGGGAAACGGGAAAGCCAGAAATTACTTCGTCCTGGACAGTTAGTTCGTCGAACTCGGCGTCGATCAACACTCCTATTTTGACATCATCTACTACTTTGAAAACGACTGCATCGTCGATTGTGAGCACAACTAGTGCTCAAGTCCAACATACGCTGGCAGCGTCTGCCTTGATGCTTACTTTATTAAATTTGATCGCCAATTACTGAATCACCCTGGAAACGATTTGAACATTCGACTTATTTGGCTGTATCGCTTTTGCTTACGTTTTAGTTTGCTTGCTCCGTTGCGCTGTTCCATGGAATTTGTGTTATTGTTTGATTCTGAGAGTTTGAATATGAAACTTTTTTGTATAATTTCATGCGCCTTTACACCGAAAGCGTTATGAAAATGAACTTGCCTCAAAAGCGCGCGTGTTGAAACAATGTACGTACTTGAAGTTGATTCATTTGCTTTATAAGTCTCTGTGCACATATTATTATCTCTTTAAAATTTCTGTATGCATTGTGGGATGCGCAAGTAAAGTGATATCATAAAGCTTTATTTGGTTTACCCTTGGTATATCAAAGATTTTTTCAGCCAATAAACGTTTATGCACAAATTTTGTGCAGAGTCTATTTCAACCGTTGCCATTGTGAAATTGCACGATTTTCCGGTTATTTCCGGTTTTCACTATTCATCGCTCGCAGTTTCTTAGTAGCAATAGTTCCATGAAATAGACTAATAATAATCACAGCGAATTTTCAGTTTTTACAATATCGCGCTACCCCTAATGCTTTTAACCGTTTTCTTTTAGCCAAAATATACCCTATTCTAGGATCTTTGTCCCTTTGTGCTATGATACTTTCATCACATAGTGACATTTGTGGACAAATCCGTAGTAGCGTATACGGTCTTCCTGTCGGAAATTTGCACTTCTTTTCCCGGCTCGATCATCGTTTCTTCGCCATCTTTCGTCTTGAAATACTTGTGGTAGATGGAGCGGACGATCCATGTTACCAGAAGCGGTTTGCCCGTCAAGAAGACGACAGATATTGGCATGACCATAGCCAAATCCCTATCCGGTTCTGGCAGACTGAATCGCAGTATGATGATAGCTATTCCTGTAAGGACGCATTATCCATTTAGAGAAATAAAAGTCATGATAAAATTAAAATATAACTGATGAAAAGTTATTAAAAGGTAATAAAGTAAGATTACTCTACCGATGTTGTGAATGCCGGTCTCGATGGCGATGGTGATGCTATCTTTCCAACCTTGACGCAACAGATAGGCAACGGAGAAGGCTAGAATGTAGCCGAACCACGGTAGCGTTGCGGACGCTAATACCGTCCTCCATGTGATGAGTTGGAAAATGAAAAAGTTGGCAAACAGCCCGAACACGCTGAATACGACGAGGAATACGAAAGAAGTAACTTTTATGATTTTATGGATTTTCTTCTCCCAGCCTGGTCGAAAACGGATAAACAGCATGCCAGCTACTGACGGAATTAGTAGCGCGATGAGACCTCGAACAATTTCGAAAAAAGGGATCGGAATTCGGTTGGGAGAGAAGACAGTGCCCAGAGTCGATAGCCACAACGGCATCATTCCTGAAATTACCTTTGTGTCATAGCGTTCTAACGTGACAGGTACAGATTCTTCTGCATTAATTTTTTAATCATTCTTTCCATATCAACTGATCAGAAATCGAAATGCTAATATCTAAATCTCTCGTCATATAATCGAAATAATGAAGTTTTAGGAGCTCGCTAAATAGACTGCCATATAAGCCTGATTTGCTGCAGGCAATTAATATCATTAGAGTTAATATTGAATTGCTCGAAGGCGAAATTCTCTTAAAACAGTTATTCTGTTCTATTGTTCTCTTAAAGCAGAAAGGTCCCTTTGTGATTTATGTCGGCTGCAGACAATAATTCAATACCAAAGTGAAAGACCGATATCGTAAATAGATGCCTTTATACAGGATATAATGGAAGTTCTTTATCCTATTTATAGATTATAGTCGTAGGGTGACTGAATGGTACTACGGAAGTTACGACAGCAATGACGTATTTGTCGTTCGTCATCGAGGACTACTTGAAGAATATTTTTAAACTGACCTAGCGCCGACACTGTCGATAAGAAGGTCATCGTTATGCACAAGTCGATGTTTCCATCGAAGAGGATCGTCCAAAAGTTTGACTTGCCGCCGCCGGGACTGCAGCTGACGACGAAAAGCGCCAGTCGCATGGCGTAGTCTTTTTCGGGGAGCAAGAACCAGGAGAGTATGAATCCCAGCTGAAAGTGAGAAATTATGAGCGTGCAACGATATCATAGCTTGCTTCTTACCGTTGGCATGAGCACGTACTGACAGAAGAAGGCGATCACCGGACCAATAGGACGCTTGAGAACTTTGATAATGGTGTTCAGGTCAAGCTGTGTACCCATAAGGAACGTATTGAAAATCACCACGATGGTCACTACGACTGTAAAGATTCGGTCAAGCATCTCGCCTTGTAGGGAACGTAGAATCGTCAACTTGTACTCCTCCTTCGTCAGATGAAGTTCCTTGCTGCAATAAGAGGGTATAGAAAATTGAAGTCGGTGTTTTTGCTTTGAACATTTGAATGTTTTTATTCTACCATTTAATATTAGATATGTTGCTCTTACTAAGTACTTGCTCACTAAAACATGTCACGTTCAAGGCATCTTTTAAAGGTGAGCACATTTGACAATTATGTTTGAGTCTATTACGCACGAGTCTTCCTGTTCACGCAATACTGGCATTTTGTTCACAGTATTGCCCAATTACAACTGTGAGTTCAATTAGCGCGAATCTCGAGAACTGAAATCCTGCTCAGAGGACGTCTGTAAGGGATAACAAGTGACCAAGGCCGCTCGCTTTTGAGCTACAGTACAGTGAATTGGATTCGTAATTAGCGGCTACTCTATATTTCCAATGACGCTATTACATCAAGCTGTCTGAAACAGTACTGCTAAGCTTGTTTAAACTTAAATAATTTTGTGATGTCGAAAGCAACAGAATTTTATATATTGTGCTTTAATTTTTTAAATAAACGAACCTGTCGTTGTCGATTTGAAGGTGGAGCGTCGTGTGACCCAGGAACTTGCCGTATATTGACAAATTGAATGCACTTGTATAGCCATTCTGGGCATTCAAGTCGAGATCATAGGCACCGTCATCGACTGTACAGATGTCATCGTCAAGGCACCAAGCATTTAATGATCCAGTCCAACTTTCGTTTGATCGCAAACTGACCGCTATTACAGTCAAAGTATCGGATCGAAACGGCGGCAAGTCTTTTGGCTCGAAAAGTACCTCGACGCTGGCGCCATTCGAAGCAAAAGGTAATATCAGAAAGATGAATATGAGTGCATGAAACATGCTGAGTACTAATAGTAACTCTAAGGACGCGTAAGCTTAATAAATGAGCCAATAAGAAAGACGACAAAGTCAGAAGCGCCTCGCGGTGTAGTGTGCTGAGGACTATATGAGTTCGATGACGAAGGCTGAAAACATATAAGCCGATGGGGGGACGCGAAACGTCGACAAAGAATCACCCCGGCAACGGATCGTCCCGGGCGCTCACTGAGAGAAGGCGACGCGGAAGTGCGTCGATAACGCAATCTACCCTAGCAACCGCCGAGTTCGTTGTCATGTTTCTGACATGAAAAGCTGCAATATGAACACTTGTTTTGCGTGCTATGCACTTTTAAGCACTTATTATGCCGCCTGTTCAATGTTCTGCAAACTATTGCAGTTACGCACGAAATGAACGAGTTATGGGGATGAGAGACGTGGCACTCTTCTCTGCCTGAATTGATCAAACCAGTTGATGAGCCCGAGCTCTGGACGATCATTGACGGCAATGACAGTAAATTCTAGATGATGATTTGTGCATCAGTTTCCTGTCTGCCAACATTTAATCCGTTCCGAAAGTACCGCAAAAATCTCCTCGAAGGAATTTACAGTCGCTCACGTTTTCGCAATGAACAGAAAAGAATTTGGACATTTGCCAAGAAAACATTAATATCAAATATTCTCCTGTTTCTGTTGAGCATATGCGAAAAGTGAAGCGTGAGTTGATGACACGAATACACTAAATTTAACTCTTTACTTTTTACACAAAACTTTCGACGCATGAGCAGCGCAGAGTATAAATGCGACGAAATAAGGACAAAGATGTTCGGTGCGATTCAAAAAACGACTTTAGGCGTTATCGCTTCTTTCGAGTAACGGTGAAGCAGCAAGGATAGTTCCGGGTGTTCGCTTTTTCAGCCACATAAATCCTCGCGGCGGATTCTTCTTTTGCACTGGAGCAATGCGTTCCTTTCGGTTGGACGTCTTTTGTGCAGAATGACTCGTAGATTCCAACTTTTCGTTACCTTTCTGAAGAGTATAGTTATGTGAGTATACGCATTGATTCAGCCGCATTATGAATTTAATGATTTCCATTATATTACAATTCCATTGGTTTTGACTTCTATTCTCACAATCATTTCTAACACAATTTCAATTCCGCTATCGGAATATATGCATGACTATCGTTGTGGTGACCACATCTTCTATCCTTTGTCGATACGCGACCAAATTCCCCAAAATTTGAAGCGACAATGACTATCCACTTTTAGTATTCAAGGATTTCTCCGCAAAAATTTGTATAGAGCGCTAATTTTTCCCCCAACTATAATGATTTTGTTTTGACTCCTGGCGTTAAGAAAACAATTACTCTCTCATTCAATCTGTCTCGTTTGCGAATACATCGTACAAATGGACACCGAGAGAAATACGTCATACGACTGAGTACAGCGGATAACCATCCAGCCTACGATTGCCCTACATATCATACATTCCTGAACAGTTTAGCGAAACTCACATTTTGCTGGTCGCAGAGCTTCGTTGTTTTAGCGGCTGCTTTTGTGCATTTCGGCTTCTCGCGGACGGCGTGGCAGGACATGTTGGAGGAAAAATGAAGGCGAAATCTTTCGTAGAAGTCAATCGGACGGGCGCGAGAAGGAGCTGACTCACCACGACTGAACAACACGATGGTGGTCGAGGCACGGCGCTGCACTGTTGGACAGGTGCTCTAGATCGCAACCGGGTGCGTAGGAAAATATCCCACCGACTATTTCTTTGTGCCCATGGACGCAGAAAGTGCGTGCCTTTGGTCATATAGGACAAACCAGTCGTAATTCCTCGAAGCGAAACTCGCGTCCCTCGTTCTATTCGTAAACACTCGTAAAACAATTCTTGCTGTAGTTTATTTTTGCGTCATTCTCGAGTTTAGCTAGAGATGCATTATCATATATATAAGTTAAGTGGGCACTTTGATGATATTACGTCGCTACGTGATTTTAGATCACGCTTCGATATTGACAGCGCGATGTATTCCAGAAAACCATGTGAACGGCAATGAACGCACACTATCGCAGCATTTCATAGCCTCCAACATCTTTCTTTCTCACTTTCTAATAGTGAACAACAATAACGCAATATTGAAATGAGATGAACATGTTTTGAAGTGATTGCATGTCAACACTACATTAAACCGACGAACAACCAACGGCGCATTCTATGAGAGAGAATTGCTTTTGTTGCTAGTTAGCAGACCGACAGCGAGCGCAGTGACACTGACAAGGACCAACGGAGCGAGCACCGGACGTTGCTTCTTTTTTTCCCCACAACCAGCGCAGCTTCCACCGCAGCAGCCGGGACGAGTATTAGCCTAAAATGTATGGAATTTATTGGAAATACATTGTATCTCTTGCACTGTACGGTAAAACTGCATTGCGTTTAACTCTGAACTGTAGATGTTCTGGTCAAGGCTCACGGCGGTTGTTTAGAATCCTACGCCAGCGGTGGGGAGATGGCTTGTCAGCCAATCGTGGAAGGGGTATTATTAATTCTGTAAGAAAAGCTAAACCCGAATACTTGCATTCTGCATCCGATTCCGATTCCGTAATTGTATCGAAAAAGATTATTTTGGGAAGTAGAATACTGTATGAAACTATATTTTTACGACAGTCGAATAGGAAATTGTATTGCAGCAAACTGTTATTCTGGGAATTACCAAGCAATATCATCATTTTTTGCTTTCTCGAAAACCGCGAGGACAAAGGTATCAGTGCCGATCTTTGGTCATTAATGAGCGTAACACTGGAGAAAGGAGCATGTACCTTTGCAGCTATGCCACGAATAGCTGCGTTGTAGACAGAACGGCTGCGCAAGGTAGAGGTGCGTAGCATAGAGTAAATCATGGCTGCCTTTTTCTGTTCAGGTGAAAGTGCAGTACAATGACGGTGTTGAAGAAGAAACGCACTAGCACGAGAGAATACAGAAAGGCGGACCGATCGGATTATGTGACTGTCGGATGTTGACAGCTCGATCGAGAAAACTTGTTTTGTCTGTTGACCGCAGGTTACGAAATTTCTGGCTTGTTTTACCTTGGCCCCTCTTTTTCGTGTCTCAAACGCCAAGAAACATCCTTTCATTTCAACCAAAAGGACACGTGTTCTTTTACATTTGAGAACTATCCTTAACTGGTTAAAATTTTGTTTACCGTTTACGGCTACAATAACACGCTGAACATCAATGAGTGTCGCGAACGAATGCTTTCGCAGCGAGACGAATACTCGGATTTTTCGATAAACTGATTAAAGTTGTCACTTTACTTCTCGTTCGGTGCTAGTTGATGCTAGTTGGTGCGAAAAGCAAAGAGCCGCAAAATTACGAGAACGCTTGCCGGGCCAGTGGTTAATTTTACAAAACGATACAGTTTATTGACAGAAACGATGCGTGATATTGTATCAAACCAGTTATCAATAGTGAATTGAGTGAAATAATACAATCACCCGAATACAGTAGACATGCGAAACGCGCGGCGGGAGTAAGGTAAACATTCATTAAGTTCAAAACATCGTTGAGACGGACATGAAAAGGAAGTACAGGTAGGACGAGCGGTACAACAATCGCATAATCGCATAGAAAAAACGAGAGACAATTGAAACAGAGTAAATACAGGGAACGAGCCGACGGATTCTCTTTCGATTCAATCGTTCTTGTGGACGAGCGCGCGTCGAGTGGTCGTTCGTTTCGCTGACTTTTCTTGGCCGAAACTCATGTTCTCGCTCATATTCAGTGTCTAAATGAAGAATATTGTTAATTTCACGATGGCATATGAGCAAAATGTGCGAAAACATTTTATCGTTTTGGAGCAGGTTAAGATATTATGAGGCCCTTCATCATAATTCGTCACCTTTGTATTCAACTTGGTCCTCTGCATTGAATTAGAACGCCACTCTGACTATATCGAATAAGAAATTGGCGAATTATGATGAAAGAGCCTGTATGCGCAAATTTTTAAGATTATAAATAGAATACCGTATACTCATCGAGCATTACTGTCGCAATTACTTCACGCGCACCAGCATATTATCTGATATAATATTTAAAATCGAAATGTGTGCCATGTTTTTCTAGTTAATCCCACTCCAATTTGCGGATGCTTCTTTCATAACAGTTAAGATTGAAAGATGAATGAAATAGTGAATGATAAAGATGGTATATATCGGAAAAATATGAAAAGCATCCCATAAAAGCGCAATAAGACCGCAAGCTGATTCTGCACATACTTCCTCGCCAACCACCGACATTCAAGCGGACTAGACGCTCGTATAAATCGAAAAAGAACCAACCTCTTGGCTAGACTCGACGATGGTTTGCTGAGAAGGCAGTGCGGATTTGAGGGCAGAGGGGCTGAGTAGAAGGCTGACGTCGGGGTCGAGAATGGACTCTCGCACGCGGTACATGCTCGGTCGCGGCGGCGACGCCAACTGCGCGAATTCACTCTCCATCAAAGCCCGATCGGGCAGCGTCGGCACTGTTTTCGGGAACGATCGCTGCGTTCGCTTCGGCGTCGAACCTGCACAAATGAAACATATTCTGTGGAAATTATCATAAACATTTCTTAATCAGTAACAAGAAAATGAAGTTTGGATTCCGAAGCGATAAAGTTTAATAGTTTGAACGCTGGAGCAAATTTAGTTTTCCTTACCAAGTGTGCTACGCTGTTTGTTCTCTGCGGCTCTCTGTTACTAAGAAATTAGGACTATAAAATATAATTTCGCCTGCACATACCGCTTTCCTTTGTAAATTCGACGTCTTCGTCGAAGAACTGGGTCGTTTGCTGGCCCAGTTCAGCTAGTTTTGATTCCAAGTCGGTCGCAGCCTCGAGAGCAGAAGTCGTCTAAAAATGACATTTCTCCTTTGCACAGAGGAAAAGAATGGGAGAAATGATAGCATGGCTTCAATTTTGCGCTCAAATCTTGGGCTGTAACGTGAAAAGGATTTCCCCATTCCCAAAAATTGGCTTTATCCTCGTTCCCGAAATGTCTTGTCCCGTAATTTCCATTTCCCCGTCCTCATTAAAACCATTTTCAGAACGGCCGCGTATTAATGAAAAAAACCAGCACCGACCTCTGCATTAATCTGCTCGACGACTTGATCGACAGTAGTTTCGGTGCGAGAGCCGATGGACTGGACGACATCGACCGACGTCGTCAGGGACGTTACCATATGCGATTCGAGTTGGCTTAACGTCTGTTTAGTCGCCTCGTAGTCGGCGTCCCAGCGCGACGCGTTCGCTTCAGAATTCTTTTGATCGCTCGCCGCCAACTCGTCTGTGCTCTGCAAATTGAACTTTCATACTTTCCGAACATTTTGCGTTAAATTTCATCAACATTGCGTTCAAACTGAATACAGAGATAATGAAAATGAATGATGGAGAAGTTGAATGAAAGGTGGCAAATTTTGATGAAAGATCCTGAATAAGAAGCACACAACTGACCTTTTTGACATTAGTCTGACATTCGACGACTGCCGCTGTCGATTGGTCGGTGAGCTGCGATACGAGCGCCATCTGGTGGTCAACCTTGTCCAGCGTCTGAACGGCTGAATCGTGACAGTCGTCGGCGGCCGTCCTTTGTGCCGATTCAAATTCCCGCCCGCTCTCCGCCATTCGTTGCGAGACCGCGGACATTGCCCGAGCGTGCTCATCCATCAACGATTGCATCTGAAGTGAAACATATGAACGCAGTTATTTACAGTGAAAGCTCCTTTATACCGGTAATTTAAAAGAAAGAGCTCCTGAAAAGAAGGGTAATAAATGCAATATTAGCTCTATTAGAAAACATACAGTAAATCAATTCGCTCTATATCAACGTCCAACAAACGCAAGAAAGCGGCTGAAAATTAGCGAACCTTGACTAGAAACTGTCGAGACTGCTCGTCCAGTTCGGCGACGTCGGTCTTTCGCTGCTGCGCATCGGCCTCAACCGCTGAAATTCGCGTTTGGCGCTGAAAGTAAATTAATTTTAAGGGAATACAAACATCTCATTTTTAGATCTGTAATTAGGTCAGGATTTTGAAAGCCGAAACCACGGACGAGTGCGGGGAGGTAAATGATGAAATGTTACCTGTCTTTTAAGTTCCTGGCGGTAATTGTCATTTTCCGCTCGAGCAATCGCCGCGCTATTCGCTGCCTGCGCCAACTTCTCCTGCACATCTCGTACAGTTTTTTCCAACGCGCTTGATACACAACCCTGAAGCAAATCTCGTTGCGATCAATCTCTTTATATCTTTTACTTATAAAGAGCTTAGAAATGCGCGAACCGACCTGGCGGTAAGCCAAGCGATTGCACTGCTTTACAATTTTAACCGTAATTTTTTAACAATTCGTCACGATTCCAACATGCCACCGCACTTATAACGAATTCTTTTTTAATGCGCAAAAATGTTGCCAAATGAGGCAACTACGACTTCAGGAGCAGATTGAGTTTTATATTTGTTGTTACTGATCGCAAAATGTTGATTATAAAAGTTAGGTAAAATATTGCCATACCACAAAGTCAGTTAGAACAGCACGCGCGTCGTTCGCTGAGGCGACATTGGCGTCTCTTTGCTGTTTAAGCGAAGCGATCAACTGAGCGACCGACGTCTCGAGCGTCGCGCTCGCCGAAGAGATCTGCGTCTCCACCGTCTGCACCGACGTCGTCGTCTCCGACTTCAGCGTCGCTAAAAAATGTATGCTTTAATAATGCACAATCACATCGTTAAGAAATTATTATTACGGTCAATTATTTAAAGATGAAAAACGAGAAACATTAATTACACGTCATCGTATTGTAAAGAGGTTTCAACTAACCAGTTGTGGACTTGAGCAGATGCATAGCGGACTGCTCATCTTCCTGACGCCGTAGCACATGGGCAGAATAGTCGCTCAGAGAGGTCGTCGTCGACTGCTTGAACTGATCGAATTTGACGCGGTTGGTCGCCTGCACGCGGCCGTATACGTCCAGTTTGTCGTGCACGGCGCTCAAATCTGCCGACGTCTGCGAGCAGCATTCGACCAGCTGAAGGAATATTTATTGTTTAATATTCACAAGTAGTATTTGCTATTAGTTTAGTACTTGCAAATCATTCATGTATATTTTATTTAATAGAGAAAAGGTGCGGTATTAGGATGGTTAATGCCAAATCAGAAACACTATAATGACAGGTTAAATACCCATTATGCCGAAATAAATTAAATAATCGATATTTTTACGCAAATATGAAAGAATTTGAGATGCACTCTTGATTATTATCGTACAAGCTTCGCTCACGCGTCCTTAATTTTCAAACTATCTTCAACATCAAGCTAAAAACTGAAATCTATTCTTGCATCTTCCACCAACTAAAACAAACCTGAGTAGCTTGATGATGCAGTTCACTACACAGTCGCTCCGAATTCTCCAGGAAGAAAGTAGTTTCTTCTTGCTTTCGATGCGCCTCTGACAGTTTCTAAACAAAAGTAAAACGATCAATGGAGAATCATGGGACGATGAATTAAAGACAGTATCGCAGTTCTAAAAAACAATACCACTGAGCCCAATCGATCAAACAGAACCCACCGTCGTCAAGTCGTGCACTTCATTGCGTCGTCGGTCCAACTTGCCGCGAGCCAACTGCAAGTGATGGTAGGCGCGCTGGTACTGACTGTCCATCTGCCCCATGTCCTCGATCAGCTGAATAAAGGATTACGATTAGTTCTCTTTGGGACCACGAATCGTGCTGTAGTACATACCCAAACCGAGCGTGGTAATAAAATATCAAGCATGGGGCGAGAAATCAATAATTTGAAGGCGTGCATGAATATAGCGGAATATTTTTGCGATCTTATAATTATCATTTTTTGTCGCAGGTATAAAAAATTGCAATCACTGTGACCATATTAAAGTGAAAATGGCATATAAACAGCTTAATTCCACTATGTACCATACCTGTTTCAACTTTTGCAGAACGCTTTCATACTGTCCCTCCAACTCTTCGATCTTCTCCGTTTGCGACGTCAATCTCGTTTGCATATCGCTGTAAAGATAATTTTGCAAGCAGCACTGAATAGAAAGGGATGAAAAAGACGTACTCGTAATTCTCCTGCGCCAAAAAGATGCCGTTTTTCTCACGCGCCGCCACCAAGTCCCGCCGTAGTCGTTCGATCTCGTCGTTGTACTCCTAAATGTCGGCACTTTAATGAAAGTTTCACTACAGGTGGGTGGCGCTTCGAAAAGATGGCAGTAAAATGAGTGGAGCATTGTGAAATCACTAAGGGCAACTTCCATTAATTTTGGACTCCGCTCGTATCATTTTTTAATTTTGTGGAATTGTCTCATAGCGTCATGTCTATCATGGCAGTTTAGAAATTAATACTACGGTGAAAGCCCGAATATTACAAGTGCTAGACTGCAATTATTTCCACTTTACACAAGCGTTATTTGGGCTTGTGCCGTCGAAAAGAGAAAAAACCGAAAACATTCCTCACCATGAGGAGCGCACGACGGGTCAGCTTCTGATTGATCTCGGGGTGGTTCTTGATGTTCTTCGCGCGCTGAGCGTACTCGAGGGTGCTAAGGGTTTCCTGAATCAAGATCAATCAAGTAAACTTCGCGCAACAACGACAACAAGGGTGTGACAGACATCGACGTTCGTGGAAGCGGGAGAGACCGTTGCGATGATCGTCGTGATTGTTCGACCGCCCAGCGAGTCTTGCAGCAAGCGAGTCAACTTGCTCTCTCTACAAGAAATATGGATAAGTGAGACTACGTCATATTGTACTACTGAATGCATAAATGTAAACCTATCTAAACGCTACTGTACGTACTACATTCCTATCTTATAATTGGAATTTAAAGTTCCTGGAATGAAAGATCCAGTGCAATAAGGAAATGTGAAAGAAAAATAGACTTTATTTTTGATAAATAATAGATGATTGATCTTGCATTGTGCAGACATTAGCTACACACAATGGAGACATCTTCGAACAATTCCTGACGACGATGATACTTCGAGCAGAAATTTTAGTAGAAAAGCGAAGGCAATGAAAGAGCTTGTCTGACCTGTAAGGGATATGAGGAGCGTTGGAGGTGAGGGCGGTGATAACGCGGCCGAGCGTGAGGAGGCTCTGGTTGATGTTTCCCGCCTCGCGCGCCCGCTTGTCCACCGCTCCCGACCGACCGATACACTCCGAACCGGCCAGATCCACCAAATGCAGCTTGCCCTGCCTCAGCAACTCCTCACCCGGCACCGACACGTCGCGCACCGTTACTGTAACTGTGAACACGCTGTGCGACCGGCTGAAATTATTACATTAATGAAAAACCGAGAGGACATTTCAGAAAATATTCAAAAATACAGGTAAAGTGAACAACTAAAACTTTTACACTAATGACAACTTGAAAGTGTATATTACGAAATATTCGTCAATGTATCTAAAGTGACCCTCTGCAAAGATTAAGCCAAAAAATCAAAAATGAGTAACCGTACCTTGAGTTCAAGTTCATTAGTGTACACGCTGTTTTACGCCGCTCTGCACCACGCCGTAAAACCTGAAACACTTCGATGAACAGGATTGAACTCAACAAAACTGCGCACAAGTCGTACAGCATACTCTTACTGTACCTTACTGCAGCAAGGTAGAATGAAAAAGCACCGTAAGACTGTTTAAGTTTAAAGATATATATTTAGACTACCAAGGATCGCTTACTAGCCACATTTCTTGATGCTTACGTATAGCTTCGATCCTTACCTTAGGCTTACGGATTCGCTACGCCTAAGCATCCATAAAGTTAGTGGCTCAATGATATTTTGATCCAAGTTTTTGACATAATTCTCGCTTTAAAGAGGGCATAAAAGTGGAAAAAACCGTGCGCCCATTTTTACGCTACTTCCTTCCGAAAGCTTTTGACCACAGGCGGCTAGGAATAACGCAACCACTTTTCGCCGAAATATTACTTACGCTGTAGACTTCTTCTCGGTTGCGCACTGACACTTCCTCCATCCCGTTGATCACGACCGATCCCTGAAAAAACATAGTAAAGTATAGCTTTGTTGAAAATAAGTCTCTTAAGGGACATCTTCAAAATGATAACGTTCTTCAAGGCTATGTTAAAAGAGGCTCAACATCCATCATTATAGAGTAGCGCGTATTTTTTTAAGCCTTTCATCTTGTATTCCATTTTCATTAAATACAGTATTAGCAGTGGAAGGATGAACCCAAAGGGAAGAGGTTACGAAGGAAGAACGCAACATGCTATATAAAAAATACAGGACAATAAAAATATCGTAAAAATTAAAAACACAAATAATTTATAATATCGTAGAAAATTAAAACAGTGGCCGTATTCTCCCTCTTCGCCACGGGCGAGGCGAGCAATGCAAAACATAAACCCGTGGTGTAGTCGATTTATGTTTTGCATTGCTCGCCTCGCCCGTGGCGAAGAGGGAGAATACGGCCACAGTTCTCATTGACGGACCTTTCTCATCGGATCCTCGTAGATTCTGAGCCTCGTCTGCTCTAGGTCGGCCGCGCCGATCAGATCCATCAACTCCTCGTTGTACAGCTCCACGTAAGAGATGCGAACGGTGTACTCGTCCGCTTCCTAAACACAACCAATATCAGGTGGGATAGGAGAATTCAGCGATCCATATCTAATTCGGCTGTAGTCGCTTTTAAATCATTCCAAATTGAATAAGGTTATCAGAAATAAATACACATCGTAAAGCATCATTATACCAACTGCTGAGTTTAAAATGGTTCAAGAACAATCGCCAGGATCGGCGCCATAAAATCTCATCGCTTCTAAGAGTGTAAAGAGAAAATTAGCCAACCTGTTTTTCGAGTTCATTAAAGAGGTGATGCAGAGCGCGCGGGATGATGCCGGCTTTAGGGTCCGTATCCCACGAGTGGTTGGCCTCTCGGTCATGTTCACCTTCCATTGTAAACGTCTTTCCCGTTCCAGTTTGACCGTACCTGGAATGGATCTTTTATTGCATCTATTTACACTCGCAATTTTTCGTACCCTGTTTGTGCGTGCAAATATCTTATACTCTCAGCTTATACAGCACAGCAAATACAGACTTATCATAATTAATCATTTTTGTATTTAATTTCGCCATCTCTGCATTCACTTAAAATTTCAGTTCGATGAAACTGAACGCACGGAAGAAGAAACTGAATGTTAGGTTGACGAAATCAAATCGGAATATGACGAATTCTGATGAAAGTTCCTGCAAGAAGAAGGCAACTTACGCAAAGACGGTGCAGTTGTATCCGAGGAGAACCTCTCCAATCTGTTCGGCTACAATATCTCTGTAAATATCCACCTGCGTCGACGTCGGCCCATATACCTAAAACAATCAATTCCATCTACCGCTTTGAAGAAAATTGCTCATGTCCTAACACACTTTTATCAAACTCTGTGGTTGCTTTAAATTAATTGCGCATCACAATTACCTTGATTTTGCGGATGCTGAATGCATATGTTCGAAAATGTGAGGATTAGCCGGCCGTAGCATTATTGTTAATTAGTTACTGTGTGGCGTTGGTTGCTTTATATAGTTTATAAATTAGCCATCCTAAGGCTGGTTTCGGGAAATCACGGGTAAACAGCATACTATGCGGCGCCAAGAGAATATCATCCTTAAGAATTAATTTTTTGTAACAAGTAGATGTGAAGCGGGAGAAGTAGATCGCTCAGTATATGAAGCAGGGGTTTTAAAAACAGCGCCATACATTCGAAAAAATTTAATCACTAATAAATTTAATCGACCCACAATAAAGATTGACGTCTTATGCAACACAAGCCATTCAATTCAAATTTTAAACTGGGATAAGAGTGTAAAACAAAAAAGTACTCACTCGGTCGAAGCTGGGGAAGGTTTTAAGGCCAAGCTTGTCCTTGACGCTGATGGTTCTTGTCGACTCCGAAACATCCACCACATTACGCGCCCGATCGCGTTTTTCCGACTCATTTAATGGTCTGAAAGTGTGGGTAAAAGAAATATTTCAGGAAAGCAGTCGTCAATGACTTCGCAAACTTCCATCTTCTAATTTATGATAGAAGACTGAAAATGGGTGTATAAATTATGCCATATTTAAATCTCTCTACTCTAATCTTGCAAACGAAGTTGAAGAAATTCGCATTTCAAAATGAAAAAGACCTGAAATATGCAAGACGATAAAATATGAACTCACCGAACGCGAACTGCGACTTGAATATTCTTGTTCTTCTCTTTCTTCGACGCTCTCGCACTTTCACTCATTTTCAGTTCTTTTCTAGAGTTAACCTTTGTGTTAGATTTATGGCGATCAAACCGGTAATGATGCCGAACTCAGCAATAATTATAAAAAGCACCAAATTGGCAAGGATTTCGGTCTGTTTCGGATTAAGTTCGCAAAACGGTCGTTTTGAATTTTGCTGACAGCCCGTGGACGATTCAAATGTACGCGGGTGCACGTTAGCCATTTCACTACCAGAGAATCTCATGCACATCTAATCACATTTTCGATGGCTTTCCCCAACGAAAGAAATTTATGAGCACAGAGAGCAAACAACTCTCGCCTTTATACTGTCAGAAGATTACGAAAGCGATCATTATTATAATAGAAACAAGCGAGGCCCAAATCTATCACTTAAAGTGGCGGTCACAATACGGACACAAGACACAGACACAATTGTGACTCGGCTACAAAATTTTGCCGCATAGTGACCACCCTGAACACAAATGTGTCCGGACACACGCGGGACACAAGACACAATTGTGTCTTGTTCCGCATTGTGACCACCGCTTAACTAAAAAACCAGATGAATGTGGGTTATCGTAGCTTCTACAAAATCGACTGCTTCAAATAAATTTTTCATCGTCCGGCTGATGTATAAGGTCACAACAAAGCACCCGAACAATTTTTTTATGAAGTCTGTAAGAGAGATTGCCATTGAAACAATTCATATTATATACCGTTTGAGAGCCCATCAAAAACTCTCATATATGCACCCCTTTTATTGTGTATCAATTTATAAATAAAAATGGGAGAGCCAGTAGATTACTTGGCTTTCTTTTTTCTATTATTTTTCGCTCATGGAGTACCATGGAGAAATCATATATAGAATTTATCTGCGAATTTCAAATCACTTGAAAATTGCTCTTTCGAATGATCAACGAACCTTTACTTAAAAACCATTCTTCGTCAAAAGACGGTCTAAAAATCGTAGTAGGGTGCGTCAGCAAATGCGCAAAAAGTAGTCACGTACCAAAAACGCGAAATTCAGTAATCAACTTCTGTCGAGTCGTGTTCGGTTAATAGGGTGATTCAGATTATGATGAATAGCTCATTTGAAAGAGGTTAACTTGAATTAGCAGACCTTAATAGATCAAGGAAGTCTGGCAGGTCATAAAATTCTACGATCAGTTTTTCATCAAGAATGTGTGTAAATGGGACCGAGCAACGATATCTAAAAATCTTCGTCTTTAAATTAAGTCATTTGTGAAAGACGCTACCTTTTTATATAATTATTTGCATACTTGTACAAAAATGCATGAAGATTATATGTTCCAAGTTTGAAACAATTTGATTCATTGACTTCAAAGTTATAAAATGAAATGACTGTCCGGTACCTTTGTTGTCACCCTGTACACATTGTAACTATACGATCTTTGGTTTCGATTTTGGCGCAAACAAAGCAAAAATTCTAGCTTGACAAAAATATCATGTAGGACAAATTTAGATAGTTATTTAGAGGCAGAAATCGATTAGTGCATGAGCCTTGTTCTCCTATGATCGCTGTGAATAGAAGAATAATGTGAAAAGTTCAGAACTGTAAATGCAAGTGCGGTTAAAGTTGCGATCTGATCGTACTTTCCTGTTTTTTGTGCCCACTATAAAAAGAAAATAAGAGCTAGCTTAATCAAATAAGTATATTGAAGTGCATATAGGGAATTTATTTATTTAAACAGAAAACAAACGCAAATACTTCATTATCTTCATATACCATGAGCATTAACAAAAACGACTTAAAATACTCGCAAACATATATAAATAATGTTAAGAGCGCTCAACATAATACATCGTCATGGGAAATGAGCAGCAATCAAAACAAACTGATCAATCCTATGAGATACGTCACATAGTATAAGTTGAAATCCTATTCAAAATTTATAACGTACTACAACTACTTCTTGCAATTGGTAATTATTAAAATGCTCGAGATTCTCACTGATTCATTCACTACAATTCATATAACTTTATAGGAGTGCTCAGCATACACAGCTCATGTTAATTGCCATAAGCGCCTAAACCAGCTGAGGATTCCCTAACTTATCTTAAATCAGGGGTCGGAATTGCCCTTTTTTTGGGACCCTAAATCTTTTTTATTTCGAATGTCCTTTTTAAAAAGAAATGTCCTTTTTTTGATAAAAACGCCAAATTTTCTAAAAAAAGGTCATCTTGAAAAAAATAGTAGATTATAACACAGAAAAAAAGGATATTTTTTTAAAATGACATTCAAAATTTAGGGTCCCAAAATGGAAAAATCTTTTTAAAAAGGACGAATTTTTTTAAAAAAGGACAAAAAAAGACAATTTTCAAAATGTCCTTTTTTTCAAAATTTTTCATTCCGAGCCCTGTCTTAAATGATACCAAAAATTTTCTTCACATGTGCCTACCCACGTTCTGCTGCTTTTCTCAACCATTTCATGGCTTATTCATCAAATTGAGGCACACCTCACCCGCCCAGTTTCATACAGGGCTAAAAGGTTGTTTTGTGCTGCTGCATACCCTTGTTCTGCTGCTTTTCTCAACCAGTCCACAGCTTCTTCATCAGATTGAAGCACACCTCGCCCATTTGCATACATGGCTCCTAGGTTGTTTTGCGCTGTCGCATCCCCTTGTTCTGCTGCTTTTCTGTACCATTTCACAGCCTCTTCATATGATTGAGGCACACCTTTCCCCATTTCATACATGCATCCAAGATTACTTTTTCCTTCTGCATCCCCTTGGTCTGCTGTTTTTCTGTACCATTTCGCGGCTTCTTCATAAGACTGAGATACACCTCGGCCATATGCATACATGATTCCAAGATTACTTTGTGCTGCCGCATCCCCTTGTTCAGCTGCTTTTTTGAACCACTTAACAGCCTCTTTATATGATTGAGGCACACCTTTCCCCATTTCATACATGCATCCAAGATGATTTTGTCCACCTGCATATCCCTGTTCTGCTGCTTTTTTGTACCATTTGACAGCTTCTTCCTCTGATTGCGGCCCACCTCGCCCTCTTTCATACATGAATCCAAGATGACTTTGTCCTCTTGCTTCTCCTTGTTCTGCTGCTTTCCTATACAATAAGACAGCTTCTTTATCAGACTGAGGTACACCTCGCCCTCTTTCATACATGATTCCAAGATTACTCTGCCCTACTGCATTTTTTTGTTCTGCTGCTTTTCTGAACCAGTTTACAGCTTCGTCATCAGATTGAAGCACACCTCGCCCCTTTGCATACATGGCTCCAAGGTTGTTTTGTGCTGCTGGATCCCCTTGTTCAGCTGCTTTTCTGAACCAGTTTAGAGCCTCTTCATCAGATTGAGGCACACCTCGCCCATTTGCAGACATGAATCCAAGATTACTTTGTGCTGCCGCATCCCCTTGTTCAGCTGCTTTTTTGAACCACTTAACAGCCTCTTTATATGATTGAGGCACACCTTTCCCCATTTCATACATGCATCCAAGATGATTTTGTCCTGTAGCATCCCCATTTGCTGCTTTTTTGTACCATTGCACAGCCTCTTTACTTGATTGAAGCACACCACGCCCATTAGCATTAGCCAATCTAAGATTAACTTGTCCTCCTGCGTCCCCTTGTTCTGCCGCTTTTTTGCCATTCCAGTGTTTTCGCTTGAAGTAGTCAAGAAGGCCTTGCTCTTTTTTAGGGATCTCTTTAAGATTTATTTGTGCATGCGTATTTCCTTGTTCTGTTGATCTTGTGTACCGTATGACAGCTTCTTTAGCTGATTGAGGTACGCCTTTTCCTTTTTCTTCCGTAAATCCTAGATTAAATTGCGCATCTGTATTACCTTGTTCTGCTGACTTTCTGTACCATTTGATAGCTTCTTCATCTGACTGAATGATAATTATTCCATAATTATACATTATTCCAAGGTTGAATTGAGCATAGACATCGCCTTGTATAGCTTCATAATGAAGCATTTCAATTGCTTCTTCTGAGGTTCGAGGTATTCGTCCATGCTTGCTGATTATATCAATGATATCGCCCTGGAAATGTACTGTTGATGTGCAGCCGGCATCTTGTTTAGAAGATTGGTCTGAATAGAATTTGGATGAAAAATCCATTAATTTAAGATAACTTTTTTTCTTTGCTTCGTTAATCTTTTTTTTGTTAGAATAGATTATTTTAAGAAATGTTTCTATCTTTGTTGGTATTATCCCATAATTCTTGTTTCTTGCCATCAAAATCACATACCAAAGGAAATTATCTGATATTTTATCGGAGAAGAAGAAAGTAAGAGCTATAATAAATTCTTGAATAGTTCTGTGTACAAATGAGAACATAACTTTCGTGTGGGAGGAAGTATCTCGTGTGAGTTCGTTTCTGATGAGTCCAACTTCTTGTACGATTGCTTTCAATTGATATTTTCTCAACTCTGCTTCTTCAAACGTTGTCTTAAATATATCTTGCATGGCCATTATTCCAAGCAAATGCAGTTGAGGGAAATGCTGATAATTATTTTCAATTGTGAGAGAAATTTTGCTTTTTCCATCGTGTTTAAAGTCAAAAAGACTGGGAACATCTCGATTTGAATTACTTTTTTGATATTTATCTATCATCCACCAAATGATGTTCATATAGAGCTCAACTTCAGTGCCATCAACTATTTTCTTGTGTGTAAGGCAAATAAAGGTCAGCATTAAGGGTGATTCTGATAGCCTTTTTAAATTCGTGTTAGTGTTTAAGAGATGTGCTACGGCTACTGTATTTTCTGATGCTTCTGTATCATTTGTTGCATTGAAATGTTTTGATATATACTCTTGCCTTTGTGGTTCGGTCGTAAATCCAATGATATCGGCGAAAATAAAGCGTTCTTGGTTGCGAAGCTTTGACAAATATCCTTTTCGTGAAGTTATAAGAACATTGAACAGTAACGGCTTACTTGCTGTCCTCGAAAAGTAATCGCTTAATTCTTGACACTGTTTCTCCAAAGAGGATTCATCGTATCCGTCTAGGAGCACTAAAATCTTGTGCTCTTCGCAATATTTAGTGTCATTTATGAAATTGTGAAACATTTCATAATCTTGTTCATTAAGAGAGCCTTTCATGTAATGGGTTACCAACTCTTTAATATCTTTACACTCGTACTCGCGCAGTTTTCGAAATTCTATATGTAAAACAAGATCATAGTCATTCAATCGTGACTGTGTCCATTCATATGCAAGTCGATGCATAAGTGAGGATTTTCCTACACCTGGATCTCCTTCAATAATCAGCATGCCCACTTTAGCAAATGCTTTTTTGAGCAAATCGACGTAATCATTTGTTACTGTCGAATCGCTTTCCAATTTGAGCGTCAAATTAACCCATTTTCTTTCGATATCAAAGAGAAATGGCAGGGAGAAGGGTAAGACATTCCGGTAGCTTTGCAAATAGATTTTTCGCCATGAACTCTGAATGCTGAAAGTTACTTGTAACATTTTATGATGTGTTTATAATTTTTGGGTCGTTATACAATTTAGTTTTGTTAATAAATATGCGGTGAAGTTGGTATGTGCTCGTTTTTGAGATTTCCTATTGACTAAAGGTGGGCGCCGATTGGCGGCTGGTGGTGGCATGTCTCTTTCGTGGAGGAATTTATACCACTCCCCCGTTACCCCTTCTCCCAACTGCTACGTACCTCTGCTGTTGGCATAGTTCAAATATTAACAGGTGGGGTTATTCAAAAGCATCTTAATAAAGTTTCCAAAGTACACTGAAGTCTGCACTATGTATTGTCTCTTCTAATTTATGAAAAAATACCTGAATAATTTACTAGTACTTGAGTCGACTCTTGAAGGTTTCGGCAATCTGCAATACACGGTGTGAATTAAAGTGTAAAATAGTTCAAATATAATTTAAGAAACGAAAAGTTGAGATAAAATGCGCTGTGCTACTCTGACGTACCAGTTAAGTAAGTTACCTAGCTGCTAACTGTCACTACTCTTAAGCACGATTAAGTTACTAAAGAAGAGGCAGTTTGTAACCCTGAAGTGTATCCTTAGTACTAAATTATAAGTACTAATTACTGATATATAATTAATTTATGCCATTGTAGGGCTGGCGGCGGAAAATAAATACTAGGCCGATGATGATTGACGAGCCCTGCATTTATTCTTTATAAGAGGAAAGCATGAAAAATAAAAAAGAAGCACTAGAATTTAATTAACAGTAGTTTTTGCCCATTATGTTAACCTCGTCTTTTAAAAGGGACCTTTTCTAAGCATCGAGCTTCCTTTGACACAATGGGCAAAAGGGTTTTAGATTTTGATGAAACTTTGTATTCTGGAGTAATTCAGGTCGGGATTTCCCGAAAAACGCATCAGATTTTGTTGAAAATATTTTCGTGTCGTGATATGGCGGGAAATTTAAACGTAATTAGATGACTGCAGTAGCGACATCAAAATCCTTGTTTCTATATATCATTCAAAAGGAAATGTTGAGAGGAATTTGAAACTGACCAAAATATTAAAACTAGTGCAAAATTAAGAACTTTATCCTAGAAAGAATTAGTCGCATTTTTTGGTTTTCATTTTTTTAAATTTTCGGTAAAAACTTGTTCGGGATTCTCCGTCCACTTGATTCAGGATTGTTTCCCTAATTCTGGGCTATCCAACGGTGCCATAAAAATTAAAATTCATATGCTGGAATAATGTTCTATGTTAGCTCAAAGTTGACCCTATCCGCAATTACGGGTTGTTCGTTTGCGCCAAAGGAATCGCGGATCTTGTCTGAAATCTGCGCATATCCAGTTGGAGTTTCTTTCCCATATCTGGTTGAAATTCTTTCAAACCTGCGCGCGTACAGTTACTCTACTTTCATTGCATGTGTTACAAGCTCTCAAGTGGTATGTTTCCATAGAGAGAGTAATTCAACATACATTTAATCGGTTCAACACACGCAGGTGGACAATTGAAAACTACGGCACAAATGAATTCTCATAACTGCGGATAGGGTCAACTTTGAGCTAAACTAGAACATTGTTATAGCATACGAAATTTAATTTTCATGGCACAACTGGATAGCCCAGAGTTAGGGGAACAATCCTAGGGTAACTTTTGCTTAGGGCTTCCGACGAAGTTTCTGCCGAAAAAGTCGAAAACTAAAAAGCGAAAAAATGCGACCTGTTCTTTTTTGCATAACTTTCTTAGTTTTGCACTAATTTTTAAATTTCAATTAGTTTCAGATTTCTCTCAACATTTGCTTTCGAATGGCATACAGAAATAGGGATTTTGGTTTTGATTTTGTCACTATAGTCGTCTGATCGAGTTTAAATTTCCCGCCATATCTCGACACAAAAATATTTTCGAAAAATTCTGACGCGATTTTCGGAAATCCCGATCTAAACTACCCCCAGTATAACATATTTCATCACATCTGAGAACTTTTTGCCCATTGAGCCAAGGTTCTGAACAAAAAGCTCGATGCTTAAAAAGTCTTTCTTAAATCGACATTGCAATCGCCTTGCGCTTTCATTATAAATTATTTTGCTGAAAAAAACTCGCAATTGATACCTACCTCAGGTTTTCACGTTCAGTAATTTTTTTTCTTTCTTCGATAAGCCTATCAAATATAAATTTTTGACCAGTTTCAGTCAAACTTTCCATAAAGCAGCTGAATGCTTCTGGGCCACGTTGCTGAACAAAATCGATTAAGATTTGATTTTTCTCTAGTCGTGACTTTGCTTCCTAAAATTAATAAAGAAACTGATTATGGTTACATGATAAACTTACGCGTATTAAATTTGCTTCATGTGGTGTTAAAATGTAATTTTCTCGAAGATGAACAACCACTTCATCTACAGTCAGCTTTTTGCAAAGAAACGTAAGGCAACTTGTGATACATTTTCCATTCAATGTATCGCCGCTGAACTCGAAAACCTCGGAGCTTTTCTTCGTTGTTTTTTCATCAAAACTCTGATCATTTTTTATCGACGCAGCATTAATGGAGCAGTCTTCTTTTTCTTTGCTGGAGTCCTCTTGCTTCTTTTCTTGAGGATTGGAAGGTAAAACATGTTGAGGCCTCTGACTTGATGTCATTTCTAAAAGGGTGTTAGAAACTTTAAGTTATTGACAAATATATTGAAGATTTCTGTTTAAATCACAAGCAACTCTGATGAAGTTAACATCAACAAAGTTAGCAATGTGATTATCGCGGCACAGTGCGTGGCCGTAGGTGACTGATCACGAACAAATTCCCATACATGCGACGCGTTATACAGTTTAGATTGAAGAGTATCTATTTTACATTCAAAATGTTACGTTTAGCCCTCTGTCAACTTATGTTAACACTCTGTCGTCGTTATAAAATCAAAGTGCTTTGGTACATCATAATGAAGCACCGAACGAGAGCGCATTATTATTATGAATGGTAATAAACAACTTGACTACGATAGTAAAATGCAGCCGCCTTTACTTTTAGCGCTATGGAACACTGATAACCGTATGAGTACGTTGCATGAGTGGGCGTCGGCGACCAAGAAGCATGCTGACGCATTGCTTAAATTCCTTCCCTTATTTAACTTTCCGTCCCTGGCAGTTACTTACGGTGATCGATTCTCAACTATGCTAGAAAAGATGGACTCTAATTTGACTGATGAAGCTGCTATGGAACTGATGGGCGTCTGCGTGAGATTTGGGCTCTATTCGACAATAGCGGTCCTATAAAAAATAGCGGTTCAAAAGGAGTATAGCGGTCCAAAGCATCGCCGGCTCTGGATGATTTAATAGCGGCCCATTAAAAGAATAGCGGTCCATTGAAAGAATAGCGGTCTGAAGAGGGTATACCGGTCCGAAACATCGCTGTCTCCCGAAAGAAATAATTGTGGTCCAAAAAAGAGTGTTGGTCCGAAAACAACCTCTGCCATGTAAATTTTTAGAATAGCTACAATAGGAAAAAATTTGCTTTTAATTCATCAAGATTTGATGATAATTGAACCATCTTGTTTGGGTTAGGGGTGCCCTCTCAATTATCTCAGGCGTCTAACTGGTGGCATAAACTCTTTGACCTTTATCTTTACGATCAGCGAGCCCGTCATATCTTGGAGATAACGCAACCCGCCACACATTCATACTCCAGTGCAATGTACTAATGTCAGTGCTCTCATCTTCTCTTAAATATATAAGCAACATGTTATCCTTGATGAGGTCAACCACCCTCCATCACCTCCTCTCTCAATCTAAATCGAAAAAAAATAAACAAAAAAGGCACTTCTCAAGGGTTCAATCATAGTTATTCTACTCTTCTCCACTGCCAGCTTAGTTAATATTGTAACTCGGATGACTAAATTAGGGCAGTGGTACGATTGCTTGCGCGCGGGCCGATATAGTCCCAGATCGAATCCACTGAAGGAGTAGATTCACTTTTGAACAGTCCAAAGTTTTGTTACAAGTTTATTATAGATAAAACTTTGGCATTCCATTACCAAGAGAAAAAGACATTTTTAGGTAATACCCATTTCTTTACCCCTAAAAACTACTGCACAGCTTCAGAATGAGAATGCATTCCCAGGGCAAACCAAATGATTCCATAATTGAAAGATGTTGATGTGTTGATATCATCTCTTTTCCCAAAGTAGTTCTTAGAGCATGCAACTACCATGAACTGTTCTTGTAATGGTCATTCTTTTTTTTGGGACCGGTATTCTTTTTTTCAGACCACCATTGTTTCTGTTTTCGGACGGTTATTAATTTATTTTTTGGATCGCTATTGTTTCTTCGGACCGCTATTGTTTCTTTTGGGACAGCTATTTTTTTATCGGACCACTATTATCGAATGGAGCCCGAGAGGTTGTATTCGTACGTCGATTTTGATGGGGGGCCATTCATATTTATGTCATGCTGGAAAATGAATGAGCCTGCTAACATTTGACAATCGCTCTCGTTAAAAAGCAGAGTCATCATCGTTTGCCTTCTGCACTTCATTTCGATGGGATATGAAACATGCGCTGCCCACTCCGCCTCTATGAATTCCTGATGAACTAAACCAACTGTGTTGAGATATCAAAGTAGCGCAGGAAGTTAGTTATTTTGTTGCGTTTCACGAATTATATTTTTACAGACCCCTAGCTTCTCTCGTAAATGCTTTGGGTAATTTCTATTTAAAACTGTATCTCTAAGTAAGCTTCAAATTTTAAGACATTTAGAAACGGAGATTTACGTTCCATAAAGGCGTAAATTAAAATTTTTCGTTTCCTGCAAGGTAGCACTTCATCTCAAGTTAGGCGCAGCCAATCTCAAACTGACACCAAGTTCAATTTTTTTGTAAATTGTGAGAAAAATAATCAGATTGGGCTGTGAATTTTTAATGAAAGTGCACCGCGGTTTACTATCTTTTAAGCTACAAATCTTCAAATGCTCTTCAGCGTTTCGCGTGATCCAACTTTTGAGTCCACTTGTAACATCCGCGCCTGAAGAAAAGGGAATAAAAACGAGATCAACCGCTACCGCGCTTGACTGATTAAGTCAAGGAGAAATTCTAACGAACATGTAGCAATCGCGCGTTAACAGCCAACGAACGCTTCCGTGTTTCTGGAGTGCCGGGCAACGCGAGCCGATAGTTTTCCAAGAGTCACGCCCAGAAGTGATCAGAAATGATTCCAGATGTGGCGTTCGTTTTCATTATGCATTCAAACATTTTCATACTTTACTGTTTTATTGGGTAAGTTTCATATCGCGTACTTTAGCTAAATTCGCACCTAACGCAATGATAAAGGATAGGCCTTTAGTACGACTTTAGCGAACGTACGCGATGTGAAACCGGCCCATTGTGTTGATGATGCACCACTTTACTGTTCCTTTCGAGTGCGCTTTTAGCCTGACCTTGAATTCCCTTCTAAATATTCCAATCTCCTTGCAACTCTTTTTTCTCGCGTAGCCCGCTGATGAATTGCATGTGTGAAGTTGCAAACCGTAGAATATTGCATGTAAAGTGTGTATAAAATAGAACTGATTAACTGTACAAGTGCGCATTAATCACAGAGCCGAAACATAAGACTAGGCAAGGCAATCATTCGCTTGCAAGGTCGAAAAGATTAGCAAGCGATAACAGAACATAAACAACATAATTTTCGCTTAATCATGTTACATAAAAGAGAAATAAGTGAAACAGCAACGAACAAGAGTGCATCATGTCACAGTGTAAATATTCAAAGAATACGGAAATCGTGCAGAACTGATTCGAGTTACAAAAATTAAGCGGCAGTGAATAAAGCATGAAAGGATACTGTATCAGAAGCATGCAGTAAGAATACTGTATTTCAGTCTTACCAAATAAAACTGCTGTATAACCAGACCAAATTGTGCTATTTATCCAAATAAGACAAAACATCGGAGACATGCTACAAAAAAGTACCATATTATGTCAAAAAACCGCCGACAATATTTGGAATGCTCTTGTTTCATGGCAATAAAGTGATTCTGTGAGTGCACACAACAATCGCGTATAAACAATGTACAGTACAAAACAAGGGTTGGATTCGGGGGGACGCTGAGACCCGGGGTTGCGAGAATTTCCGAATTTTGAGGTTTCAGGAATTCCTGACTTTCAGGATTCGGAAATTGCAGCTTCCGGAGTATCAAAAATGCCGAGTCCAACCTTACACAAAAGCAATTTATTGCGCGCTCGTAGGAGGAGCAAATTCACTGAGCAAAGATCGAGTAAGCGCCAAATACTGGTTGGGGCCTTGGTTGTAAGTTTTGTAGACAAAGTTGTTGACGATATCAGTTTTGGGTACAGCCGGTTCAATCTGTGTGCCCTCGTGCCATTCATTGAAGCTGGTGATGGAAATGCAATCGGCGCCAACGTCCATAGCGGCATTGAACTGTCGGCGATAATATGCGCCGTCTTCTCTGCCCCTCATGTTCTCGCCGTTCCACGGTCGGACGCGCGTGTCGTCGTAGCCCGGGCCCACCGACGGGATAAACAGCATCTTGTAGCGCTTCGTGAACACCTAAATATTTGCCATTTTACAGAATATAAGTAGTGTATCTCACGGAATTTATAATTCATTTGATAGTGTTGCGCGTGGGACGATACGCCACGTGCAATTACCAAGAATCTATTATGTCTTTATTGGTAATTGCTGAGATTATCGTACTCCACCAGCAAATTGAAGCCGTGTTCTCCCGTTAATTTCAGTTGCAGTTCGATGTCAAACATCACAATCGAACTTTAAGATGAAAAAGCGAAAGGACTAATAATGCATTCCTGGAAATCGCACGAGGATCATATGACATCAACTGCTCTATCCATAAAACAGACGCGCAGAGTAGCAACAATGTAATAGTGTAATATTGCATCGTATATGACAAACAAACGCTTTGAACGTACCCTGAGATTAGGCCAATTTTTAGTGATGGATCCGTAGGTAAAGCGTTCGGCGGCGAAGTAGGTGTAAATACCATCGAAGCCCGACTCTTGCAACATGTATCTGTCCTCGTTCTTCACCAACAGCCCTATCAGCACCGCATCAAACGGCGTATTTCTGATTGTTTTCGCTCCGTCCGCCTTCAGCAATGTCTGCCATTCGTTCTTCTCGATTAAATAAGAATCGTAAACGTAGATAAGTGGAAGACGCCGACCGTCTGAAAATAATGTATTGCTATAGAAATGTAATAATTATGAAAATCGTCTTATGTTTTTGGCCTCGGAAGATTCGCCGACTCCGAATAATCGAAATCAATCTCGTTTTCGATAGCACATACAAAAGTTGTTCAATCAAAATCAAGTCAATTTCTGTCAGCGACTACGTTATAATAAATCATTGAACGCGCTCGAAATAAGCGTGCGATGTACTAACTAACCGGCTCTTTGAATACGGTAGAAAGCGCGATGAGACCCGTAATGTTCCTGAATGAATTGGAGATCGGCGCGCAGAGTGGTGACAGTGCGATCTTTGTAAGGTTCGACGTGAAGAGCAATTTTTAGGCCAAACTTGTCAGCCTCCTCAAGAAGCGCGGGGATGAGGGACGCCCACGAGTGGCCTTGGCCGTCCGACAATCCGTCCGGATACCACGACACCGCCACCACTCCCACCCCCGACTCCGCTATCCATTCCATATGCTGCCGCATTACTGACATGTCCGCGCTGCTGTACGCTCCCAATTGTGGGTAAAACGACGCGCCGATATCGTCTGGTGGAGTGTGGCGGCCTGAAATGGCTCAGGAATTATAACTGTGAGGACAGTTTTTATTTATAAGAGAGTCAATCATATGCCTTTGCATTTCAACGGTTACTGTGCTTTAATCGAAATTTCATATGGATTATGGTTATTAAAAACAAACATTACAACTTTCAGCGCAAAGTTATTCGATTAAGATTGATCATCGCAGGGTCAGCAAGCATGGTTACTTATTCCTTATTTGACCGAATGACAAAATTGAGTATAAATAAACTCGTTCGTTGCGGGATCAAGTTTCGATTTTCTAGTCACTGTTTTAAAGTTTTTGGCTACGGTAGCACCAGTAAACCAATGACAGCGACCGAAGCTCAACATATTCGAGCGCACATTTATCGACTCGGGGAAGATTGGGGCAAACATAAAATATGGTTGATAATGTATTCCTGCATGGTGGGAGTAAATAGTAAAATAGATGAGCATTACTTGCGTAAACTTGCATAAACCGAACACCCTCTAGATTAAAATCGACAAAAAAAGTCCCTGATCTCGATGCCCTGCGAAAACTCTCCGACTACAAATGAAACCGACCTTTCGGCCATCGTTCCGCGACGTTCTTGTCCCAATGTTGGAGATACTCATGATTCCAGTGGTAGTATTTGCCGCCATCGTACTGAGGATTGCCATACCAGGGATAGTAAAAGATGTGAGCCCTCTCCGAGGCGTTCAGCTGCTGTCGACTGCCGCCGATCGGTGCGATCTCTCCATCGCGGGCTGGGGATTTATGACCCCCTTTTGCGTCTTCGCGCATCTTTTCTCTTTGAGCCGCTACCCATTCGAACTTTGGGTTTGCGCCAGGGGCGGTCTGAAAGCGAAGCGATGATGGGACTTGGCGCGTTATTTTGGATTATTAGATGACAGCAAACGACGGCTAATATCTACGAAGATCTCTATTACCCCCTTTTGTACCTTTTCCTCGCCTATGGTTGACAGATAGAATCCAGTGACGAAGATCCCCAGCAAAGCGCTGATCATGCCATACTTGATGCATCTGGTAGCATTCATGGTGGCGGATGCATACTGAAAGAAGCAATACAGTCCCATCTCCGATGTTATGCAATACTTTACAGCGCCTTTCACCATAATTCGCCAGTCTTGCATTCAATTTCGTCAAACTAGTGTTCTAATTGTATGCGAGTGACGAATTATGATAAAAGGTGAGGTATTTTCCAACCGCCGAAAATTTCACGCCAAGAGAAGTCGTTGTGAACGACTCGTAATGGAACGAGCACTTCTGCATTATTCGGGAAGCGAGAGTGAGTGAAAAAAATCGTATATTTATCAGACATTGACAACCGTAAGTCACCGTGACCAAAGTGTTCTCTAGCAGCACTCACATTACATAGCTGCGTCGGCAAAAGAAAACCACAAACATAGCTCCATACACAACGAATACAGAGTGTGAAGCATAGAGAAAGATGGAAACGAAAAGAGTTGGCGCCGAAAAGGGCGGTGTGTCTTGTTACAATGACGGCAGGCTGAACAATCAGAATCCATATTTCTGCGCTGCCATTCGCTTGTTGTGCTTGTTCTGAGACCACTGCTTTTGCAGTTCGTCTTCGCGATCCACCGCCTGAAATCGGTAGCGATACAGAACGGCAATAAGAGTACTTTTGCATCCGAAAGTAATATAATTCCAACAAAATCTTACTTTAGTCAAATGATTTTTGATAAGTAAAAAGAAATCTTGCCACGCACTCTGGTTATCCAATATCAAGTCGCATTTTAATGCGAAAACACCGTTTTTCAACAAGAATGATCGTTTCTCGATTTTTACGCGCACAAACTGACAGAAGCTCAAATCTTCCGAAGCAGTTTGCCTTATTCAATATAAGATTTCCTGTGAGTGATAGGGAAATTTTGACTCAATATGCACGTCGCAAGCTACGCTAATCAACCTCATATTCAGCTCTTGTGGATATTGCAGAGTAGATATAAAAAATGCCTCGTCAAAGTTCGAAAAATACTGCTTACCACTCGAGCGAGATAAGTGATCTGGTGTTTCCGCTTGGCGTTGACATCCTGCGTCTCTTTGACCTTCTTCTGCGGTTTCTGCGGCAACTGAAGCGGTTTGTCGGACAGATTCTTGAGGAGATTGGCGCGGATATTCGGGCCGAGCGACTGGTCGACGCTCACGTCGATGATTTCGGAGACCGCAGACGTCGCCGCCGACTCGTGGAAGCCCCACGGCGCCATTTCGTGACGGAAGATTAGCTTCCTCGCCGCTTCGTCCGAGATTTGCCCCGCCGTCATCTCTGCCGATACCTCCACGCCCGCCATGTTGTACATCTGCGATGCGTGCTGAGGCTCTTCAGAGTCATCCTGTAAAAGGTAATCCTGTAATTTTGAAGAATTTTAATCCCGAAATACTGTGATCCTGTCTATACCGTAATATAATATTCCTGTAATAGTGTAATGTTTTATACTTTGATACTATAAGCCTGTATATCCTGTAAGTGCTGTCACCCTGTAATCCCTCCTAACTCGTTACCATCAATCACTATGACTGCACGGTGTGACACGAAAAACACCCACATGATATTAACACAGAAAATATCAACCTACCGTTTCATAAGCAGAATAGCGCGACGAATGTGCCGCACCGGGTGGTGGCCGAGCGGGACCGTACTGCGCATCCATCCCAAATGCTGAGATCGGCATCTCAATTTCGTCAGCAGCGTGTTTTCGGCTGAGACCGAAGAAATCGCCCTGCTCGTCGCGATCGTCGTCGTCCTGATCGGAATCATCACCACCACTTCGCGGGATTGCCGCATTCGCTACTCCCCCCGATGACGTCGATTGCTCCCTTTTCGACTGCTGCTTAAGCCGCACGCTGTTCGGCAACAGAATCGATGGTGCTTTTCCTGGTTTTTCCACTGCCTGCAATTAGTTTTAAATTTTTAATTATATCTCTCAGCAACTGCGATTCGAACCCTTCCAACGGACTGTCTAACGACTTTTTTTAATGTATCAAACGATAATCTCTTTTTTTACCATAACACTTTCCTTCATTTGGGATCGCTGTCTGATTTCTGTTGGCTTTTACATCCTAGCGCGCGTAAACTTCGCACAACTGGAGTAAAATTGCGCAAGTGAGAGCTTGTAAGAGTATGAGTTAGAAAATACATAAAGCACAACCAACTCACAACTTTACACAGCGCTTTCATCAAAACCGAACTGCACTCACCGTCTTCGGCTTTGGTAGCATAGCCAGCAAGCCGGACTGTCCAACGACCTTCTGCCTTTTCACCGCCCCCGCATCATCGTCATCCGATTCTTCAGATTCTTCATCAACCTGAGTCAGGCTGCCAAAGGCGGCAATCTTCGCGGGACCATTGGGCCTTTTCTTCGAAATCGATGGCGGTTTCGGCGCTTCCTTCAGCTCCCAGTCATGTCGTTTTACGGTTTCGTCGAGGGTGTCCTCGCCCGTGCCACTTCGCGCCTGAGATGCGCCTGACTTTCGGGTTGGAAGACCGACCAACACTTTCGATGAAGCTGAAATGATTTGGGTTAATTTGATCGCATTTGAAATTCTTTTGAATGGTTCGAATGATATCGATTACGTATACCGAAATATGTTTTGGCTTGAAGACATTGGTTCGGTTTGCTGAGTTTAAAGCAGTTCTTGTAAAATACTAAATTTTGTTTTCCTGCTACTAACAAATGCATTAAGAGTATAAATATTACTAAAACTATTAAATCCCCGCAAATAAGGAATGGCGTAAAGATATCTGAATGTTAAGAATCAACAGCAGTGAAAAACGAGTAAAACCATACGATACCTGCTAGTTCTTCCTGCTCGTCTTCCTGCTGCTGCTCAGTGTCGCTGCCTTCGTCGCTATCACTACCGTAGCCAACCAACGAATTCATTCTTGTCGTATGACAATCTGAAGATGCGACTTATAAACAGAGGAAGGAAGAGATTATAAAATGTAAAAAATATCCAACCAAAATTTGACTTCTTTACTAACTTATCTCAAGATTTTGTTAAGTCGTTAAGTTACACTCTACAACTTTAAAAGCTCTTTCGTCTCACACCAAAAAGGTTTGGATGAGAACTTTCATCCTATTCAATCCAACCACTCTCCCTTTCGTTACATGAAAATTTAGTTTCCATAATAAACCAAGTACGTTTATCATTGTTAAAATTATTTGTTCAGCAGAAAATCTCGAGTGTAACTTATCAAGTAACCATCAGGCACAAAAGTAGTCTGGCCCGCTTGTATCGAGCCAGTAGGTCAATTTAACCATTCGACTGCAACGACAGTCTTCGCATTTGTTCACATTTCATAATTCTTTATTGATCCACAATACCCGAATAAAGCAAACGGTAGCACCGAGAGAACAATTCTTTTGATAATATCTGGGCAAGCACGATCAGCACCAAACTGACAAATTATTTAATCCCGATCATCAGCGAATGAAAAAATAAAACTGATTTCACACGTGTCTCTCTTAATCAAGCCTAGTTAAAGTACATTCCAAAAAGTAAAAATACCCGATGTCCTCCTTTAAAAATTAAAACACCGCCAGTAAGACAAACATAAAAACGAAGCAAAGAATAACAACAATGCTGAATCATGCTTTGTCCCAAACAATTGTTGTGATTGAGCTGGGCTCGATTGACACATGGAGAACTTGTCCGGGCCGGTCGGCCGCTTCGATTGCAAAATCGTACGTGTCGCTTGCATGAGCGTTTCTTATGACGTACACGCGCTGACTAGTTGGGGTGGAGAACGCCACGCCCTCCAGGAAACTGTCACTGTCCATCGTCAAGCCGATGCGCACTGAATTCGGCCGGATGAACTTGCTGCAAATAACCTATTCGTTAAAGTTTTCATGTCGTTATCGATAGATGTTTTGAATGAGTACTGGAAGAGCATGAGACATAAACGACTTTATGATAGGTATATCAGCGGTAGGATTTTCATGCGGAGTTTCTAGTGTCCGTCGCAGTAAAGTTGTTTCGATATAGCAACATTCCTTCGCGCGCAAAAGATTTATCCCATGGGCTCAATCTACTACGTACGGGAATCATTTAGCTCATCACAAAGATGACTTCAAAAGAACTAATCCAAAAAAATTAAGACTTTTCTCTGCAATCGATCAAAAAGCTCGAAATCTCAGTCAAGTTCGTACCTGAAATGACCCATCGCGTAGAACATGGGTTCTTTGTAGAATTCGCCCTTGCTCGAATCGATAATAATAGGAGCGTCGACGACATTGTTGACCCAATTGGGACCGCCTTTCATGTCGAGAGCGATATTCCAATCGGTCCAACCTGCGACCCAGTTGTTTAAATCCTGAAAGAGGTTAGTATACTTTCATTGAAAGAGTAATTAATAAGAGAGAGAGCTTACAACAATGATGTCATGCGCGTAGTCGTCAGCTCGCGTCCATGCGCCCAAGCTTGGGCCGTGCACTATCATATAGCCCGAGCACGCCTGAAATTAATCAAATTAATACTGCTATCTCAGCCAAAAGCTTATCGATTCTTTTCACTCGTTAAATTTCAACAAATTTCGCCTCATCCCGATTATAAAACCGTTATTCGAGGATCGCAAACAGACTTATTGTCAGAAATTATTGTTTTGGGAACCGAATTCGGAATCGCTTTTTTAGAATCATAAAGGACAAAATTGTCATTTCGAGAATTCTCACGACTTCAACCGAAGCTTCTCGAATAAATGTCCCTTTATTTATACTTCACCGCTGCATTGCATTTTATCATTTCATTAATACTACAATCCTACCTCGGTGGCGAGCATGAACTTATCCGGCCACGACTTGTGGGTATCAGCGAGGAAGCTAGAAGGAGCAAGCCAGTCTTCGTACCAGTGGATGGCGATTCCAGCAGTGTACGAGTTGGCCAAATCATCGTCGAACACCTAAGTATAACAAAATAAACTTACGCGCAACAAACCCACATAAAAGCGACAGATCACGATCACAATATATCGCATTTCTACATGTTCACATTCTATATTTACATTTACATTTCTACATTTACATTTTTTCATTTTACATTTTCATTAGTTTGCAAGCGTAATTCACGCCCCTCCATCAGAGAGACCGTATCGTGTTTCTTTGGATGTTGTGAAATTGTGCTGCACTTATCTGGGCACGATTCACAACAAAAACTGCACAGGGGTTGCAAAACGTGTGCATTCATCCGTTACGTGCACATAACCGGTGTACATTTATCCATTTTCCATTATACAGGGTGTATAAAAAGTTCGTACGAAAATTTGAATTTTGCAATCTGAAAAGAAAGGGCTCCAAAATAACAACAAAATCCCGTAACAAAACATAGGCACAACTTCAAATTGAAATTTTCGTACGAACTTTTTATACACCCTGTACTTCAAAAAAGAATTCATAAAGCATACCACATCGGCCCAGCCGGGGAGCATAAATCGCTGATCATCCATGGTCATCAGCGCGATGTTCTTTCCGAGCGTCGAATTGTGAAGCGCCGGTCCGAGCGAGTTCTTGATAAAGTCCCGCTCCGACTCGGCGTCGAAGAACATCGTCTGCCAGCCGTAGTTAATATCCGCCCCCGTCGTCGGCTCATTCTGCGCTGTCAACCCCCAGAAATTCACGCCGTTCTTGTTGTACTCTTCCAGGAAGCTAAACAACGAACATGTTTCATATGGGATCATATGAGCAGAGTTCAGCTCGCTTTTCAGTGTGAAAATATTGTTTTCCACTCAGAATGTTCGCCGTTTTTTGGTTGTCACATGCTTATATTGAGAGAAAGAAGCGCTGTCGACTTTCTAACCAGTTTGTCCTGTTTCATCTAAGATTTCCTGTTACTAATCGAAAAATTTGGCAATATGGATATGCGATAAAAGTCACGTCCTCGCATACTTTCGTCGCTAACGAAAAAAAAACCGAAAACACAAAGAAAGTCACTGACCGAACAAAATACTGCGCCCACGTCTTATCGTAGACACCGCCAGGGAATCCCTTCAGTTTACCGCCGCCCTTCATGTGTCCGTTAGTCTTCATCCAGCCCGGTGCCGACCACGGACTAGCGAACAATTTCATGTCGCCACCCGTCAGCTCAACTGCGCGCTTAATGTACGGAATCTAAAAGTAACGTTTTTACCAACGCAGTCTTTGGCAGCGATCATAATAAAGTTAAATAATCCAGCCCTCAAACACTACACCAGTTCAGCGATTCAATTGAATCCCGCGCCGAAAATTTCTAATCCTCGTTTCCTTCACAGCCCAACTAAATATCCCCGTTTCCCTAATAAAGAATATCGAGGGAAAATATCAAAAATAATAATTAAAGAAAGATGAAAACGAATATTCGTACTTTGTACTGATAGTCCTCCATGGTAAGGGAAAAGTTTTGCAGGGCGAAATCGCCGCTATAGTCGTCATAGGAGTACTCGTGAGTGGAGAAATCGCAGCTTGCCATGGGGACGCGTCCGAGACTGTACTGGAGACCTGAAGCGCTCGCATTTTTTCCTTCAATCTTTTCGTGGCATTAATGTACAAAATGTTCCGGAAGTATCTAGCCACACTCTATACCTAGTTATTTCTGGAGCATTCATTATTATACGAGGATGAAAGCGTTGAATGGAATATGCGCTCAAAGTATGGCAACCAATGAATACACGCAAAACAGCTGGGAAAGGCTCACCGTTTGGTCCATAATATGACTGCATGAGTAGTTCCTGCGTGGCGTTGTCGAGAGAGGCAAGGTTGATGCCGGCCGAATCAGTAAAAGCGCCGCCAAATCCGATGATTGACTGCATTTGGACGCTTGGCGTTATGTGCGCTTGCTTGGCTATCGCATCTGCAGTGATTAAAATTAGTTGGAAGTAAAGAAGAAGCGAGGAAAAAGAGTTACCAAGACTTCCTTCTTAATTCGTCACTTAAGCATACAAATTCGTCAACCTAACATTCAATTAAAACGCTAGTTTGACGAAACTGAATGCAAAGGTGACGATATATGATGAAAGTTCCTGTATATACTTTTATCTCGCGCTCTTACACTTGCGTTTTACATCGTCCCATTACTACTGTAAGCTAGAAATTACCTTTCCGACGGAGTTTGTTGGTTTTGCGCGATTTAGCATTTGTCCATGGGACAGTGGATCGTTCGAAGCGCTTGCCCGCACTCGAAGAAACGTAGACGGCGGCCGAATCGGCGTTGAGTGCGCCCAACGGCGGGAAATCGTCGCAGTACGTCGCGTTACACACGCACACCATAAAATCCGGCTGTGAGTCACCGCGTACATTTCTCTTCACGCAAGGGGAGTAGCCTGAAATTAATACAAAAAAAACCTATATTAATCTTATTTTTTAACCCTTGCATTCAATTTCATTAAATTAGCGTTTAAATTAATTTCAGAGATGACGAAACTAAATGCAAGAGTGACGAACTATGATGAATGGCGGTATAAATAAGCCATCAAACAACGAACGAGGATGTCAATAAGCTGTTAAATTCTTACAGTGAGCGACTGACGCGAGGACAGATAAAGTAATTAGATGTAGTGTCTTCATATTTGGAGGATTCTGTTTTCCTCAGATCGCCTGCAAACAGCCAGAGTTAATGAGCAAGAAGACGTCTCCACATCACACTATAGGTATTTTGATCGCGCGATAGCAACACTTTCGCTCACCGCGCGATAAAGAAGGAGAAAGTAAAGTTTTGAAACGCAAAATGAGAAGTAAAACAGCTGACGCTGACGAGTGTCGATTCATTTATGTTTAAACGAATATAATTAAACATTAGATGACGCACATTAACGATAATTACGTCCTGTTGCTTGCAGTGAAAATGTTCTACTTTGGAAGGGACCTTATTAATGTGGTGTATCCTTTTAGGAGAGATGCAAAACCAACTTTTCCATAAGAAAAAAATACTCCAATTTTCGCCATTTACAATAAAGCTTTCAAGGACTTCTGACGTCTGACCTGGATCATATATTTATGCGCCCCAATCCCACTCCCCCACCATATTGCATTCATCCCTTAAGCTCTCGCTGCACTCTCTTTTCATGGATATTTCTAATTTTCAAATTCCCGCCCTATTTTACTTACATCCTAACACGCAGTTTGAATTTCTAGCAACGTTAGTGATGAATATCACAATGCGGTGCGCGTGCAAAATATGCACACACGCCTAGCACAGTCTCGTTTGACGCCAGGTCCAAAGGTAAACACAACAGGTGTGTTAGCTTGCGTGTCGGCCATATCGCCTTACAAGCAGACGGGCTTAACTAGGGGACACTTTTGCAGGCACACCGCAACTGTAATACACCAACAGTCAGTAGTACCACATGGTCAGGCTGACGCCAGCCATGCGATCTCTCATACTATCACTGTTGCTATGCCTCTGTGTCACAATTCAGCCAAGTGAACAAAAGATTGAACAGGCCAACGATGGAAGTAGTGGAACGATTTCTATGAGTCCGCCCAATTTGAATGATGAGGAAACGGAGTCAGTTCACATGCCGTCCTATCTCAAATGTGACGCATGTCAAATTATTGCGAATTTGGTAAGCAACTTTGACATTAACTAGCTTTGACTGCTGAACGCCAATTCAGTATTCAAAACAATCGTTTTTCAGTTCATTAAAGGCTTTGCAAACGCGGAAAAGAAGTTCAAGGATGACAAAATGCTCACCGAGTCCGAAGTGATAAATGTTGTGGACAGCGTCTGCAACTCACAGTTCGAAGGGTAATCGAACCGCTTCTATTCTATCGCATTGTCAGCTGGTGTTGGCCGAGCGTACTTTTCACAAGCGAAGAATTCTTCAGGGACCGCTAATAATGTTCATAGACCACATTGATTTCCTTAATCATCTCTGGCTAACCGAGCCAACTTTCGAATATTCTTCGAATATGTTTCATTTTCATGCGGCCGTGGACGAGGGCGAGGAGCAGCGACCCACTGCATTTTCGGTTTACTGTATCATTTTACATGTCCCTGAATGACTTCTTCTCGAGACTCAAACTTTTCGCGAATTTCAACCATTGCTTCTCGCATCACCTCTTTGCCTGTCATTAATTTGAAGGCGTCAAACTCAATTCTTAAATTCCAGACATTTTGCTAGAGCTCTTCACTTGATTATCAAGAGTTTATTATAAATTCTTTCGAATTTTATAACCGGAAAATGCTTAAACTATATTTGATGCAAACCTCTTTCTAGGTACGGTATCACAGAAATAGAAGGAAGAAAGCGACTGAAAGGCCCTGATTTCAATTTCGATGTGCCCGGAATCTCGCAGAGCGGCGGCAAGTGGCCATTTCGATTTCATCAAATATGTTTAGAGTACCCCGGCGCAGTTTCTGAATGGTAATTGTTGCGTTCGGCCGCCATTCGTAACTGTTGTTCAAACCACTTTTATAGGATAATTTATGTCTGGTATCGAAAACATGAGGCTCGCTACAATGACACTCAGAAACAACTGTTTGTCAAATGGATGTGCGAAGAAGCCGAAGAAGTCGCTTATTGTGCGCCGAAGAAGAAGAAAAAGGCCTCCAAGAAAAAAGAACTTTAGCTTAATTAATGTGCGCTAACTTAAAGCTTCAGCTAGTTATTCTGTTTTAACTTGTTATTTCCCACTCATCCTTGCATCTTTGTTCTTCTGCTTGTTATGTTTGATATTAAAAGAATGGAGTGGATAACTTCGAGGTGGTTTCGTTCGGCTTTCATTTGATGAGATTTCAGCGCGCAGCTCAGAAAGGGAGTTAAAGTATCTCTCTGGCATTGGAATTTTCTAGAAAGAGCTTTTGGAGTCAAAATTATGTATCAAATGATGTGCCCACAGTTCAAAGAATACTTCGCCAATATCCCAGTTCTAGCCACACGCCGTATAAGAGCAAATGCGTCAAACTTGAAGTTCGCAATCCTATTGATAGAATCTGCTCATTTTATTCGAGCGATCCAAGCGTACCTCTCGACAAAATACACAACAGTCCAATGAATCTAGTTAAATGCATCGTCCGGTCACGGGAGGTGGTTCGTGTGGCATGAAAAGCATTATATGGGCACATTTCAAATAATAGCTTGGCAGATTATTGTATGCTTTTCGCGCCTCGCGTTAGTCTTTGACAGACAATTTGCTTGTGATTGGTATGTAATGAGAGACACTATTTTCAAAGTGACTGAATATTCACACATAGTCATGTATTATGTTAGATGTTCTGTAGCATATTATCTTTCAAAGATAGTGACGAAGCGCGAAAAGTATGCGATATTCTAGTTGGGCTATTATCCAGTGTGTCGATAATTTAATATTCTCGTCACTTAGTTCCAAACAATCGTCGCAATTGTCTCGGGCTCCAGTGTAACGCGCAGAACTTGACCGGGTCGATCGGGTATAGTGATCATCAGTTCGTCGGTTTCAAAGAGATTGCTGTTTCTGACGACGAGCACACGTTGGTTGGTCGGCGTCACAAAGGCCACGCCCGCCACCTGATCAGTTGAAGCCATCGTCAAGCCAACGCGAACCGAATTCGGTCGGATAAACTTGCTGAAATATTTTCGATTGAAATGCTTGCTCAGTTGTTATTATGGAATTTGGCCGATTGGCAGAATTGGAAAAAAATGCTTGCTCAGTTGTTATTATGGAATTTGGCCGATTGGCAGAATTGGAAAAATCTGTCACTAAATTTGGCACTCATATATTCCTCAGTCATTTCTTGCAACATGAACAATATCTGTAATAACCGAATACCACTTGAAGAGATTGACTGTGACTATAAAACTTTGCCTATCATGCTAAAATGAATATTGAAGACAATTGAGCAGAGTATAATACCTGAAATGTCCCATGATATAGTACATCGGTTGTTTGTAGAATTCGCCCTTGGAAGCATCAATAAGAATAGGAGCATCGACCACATTATTGACCCAGTTCGGACCGCCTTGCATGTTCAAAGCAATGTTCCAGTCGGTCCAACCCGACACCCAGTTATTCAAATCCTAAAACGGTGAAAATATTTCTTGAAGTAATTAAAGGGGTATCACTGACTTTAACGATGTCGTGAGAGTAATCGTCAGCTCGAGCCCATTCGCCCAAGTTGGGTCCTCCTTGGTCGATGCATGCCTAAAATTGAGCACATTACCGAAGTGTCCCGATGATGCAGTCCCATCCCCTCAACTTAATCCTATTAATTTTAAAAATCTTCTCGATAATCTGCCTCAAGACATGGTTTTGGCGTTTAATTTATAATCTTGATTGCAGAAAATGATCTCCTTTCTGCCGTCTTTTCTCAGAAAAAAACTTGGCAAAAGTAGTTAATGTGCATGCTATATTAAATTTTGAATTTCGCGCGGAAAAACTCAGACAACCGTTATTAGATGAAAGCTGCGCGGTAAATCTTGTCAAATTTCTAAATTAAACTTTGTAGAAATAATATATATGTCGATACTATTGATGGCAATACAATTAAACAGTATAATTTCAGACATTTCGCAAATTTTCGATAAAAACCCCTGTAGATGAGCAATAGGAAATATGGGCTATGAAAATGCACCTCGGTGTAGAGGAGGAACTTATTCGGCCATTTGTAGTGCGTCAGATTGAGTAGTGTGTCCTGACTCTCCCGGTCTTGGTACCAGTGAACGGCAACTCCTGGCGTGAATGAATTGGCCACGGGATCGCTGAATACCTGCAGGTATTTTTAGTTAACAATACTGTATTTTTGATATTTGCTTCAGGCGATGTTTTTTTCACAGTCGTTCCAAGAATTATTTTTTGCCTGATTTATCAAAACTTTTGATGGGACATTCAGTAGATGCATGATTGAAACCAAAACTGCAGCATAAAAGTCCGGCGCAGAATGCAGCCAAAAGAGAAGAGAAAAGAGAAAGAACAGAATTGCGTACGACGTCGGCCCAGTCGGGCAAATTGCTGCGCTGATCATCCATAGTCATTAACATGACGTTCTTTCCGAGCGTCGAATTCTGAAGCGCCGGGCCCAAGACATTCTTGATGAAATCGCGCTCTGACTGCGCATTGAAGTACATCGTCTGCCAGCCGAAATTGACATCGATCCCCGTCGTCGGCTCGTTCTGCATCGTCATGCCCCAGAAGTTGATGCCGTTCTTGTTGTACTCTTCCAAATAGCTTAATGAAATGAAGCGTCATTCAGGTAAGCGGAGAAATTATCCCAGATTTCGTTTGCTTCTTATGTTTGTACTCTTGAACTGATGTTATCATAAAAAGATCGGACCATGCAGTTTCGGAATCAGGTTTGGTTGCCCTATACTTTAGTCGTTGCTGCTATTAGCATTCCGATTTTTAAAATATATCTCTGGTTTGCGTCAAGTCAGATTATTTTATTCGGTAGAGAATGCGTGAACTGCATTACTAACTTTAATTTGTGAGCTTCTGGAAAGACTTGCAGTTTATGCGGTTCGACTTTTTCAACGATATCATTTTGAATTTAAATACCGAACAAATAAATAATGCAGAGGTAGCACTGACCGTACAAAGTACTGTGCCCATGTGTGATCATAGATACCACCAGGGAATCCTTTCAGTTTGCCGCCGCCCTTCATATGTCCATTGGTCTTCATCCAGCCCGGTGCCGACCAAGGACTAGCAAACAGCTTTAAGTCGCCACCTGTCAGCGCCATTGCACGCTTGATGTACGGAATCTGAAAAATACTACCACATTGTGAAAATGCTCGGTTACTCCTACATTTATGATTGTGAAATCAAGTTCATTGCGTTTGAAACAATATCTATATCTTATAAGATTAAGGCGTGCTGCTTAGTTTGGCTCTACCTAATTTTGACTAATTTTGAAAAAAGTTCTTTTGTAATTCAGTGCACACTGGCACCGGTCAGCCAAGCATTGAGCATAAATCATGTTAGTTTTGGATGCGGGATGGGGGGCATGGAAGTTCTTTAAGTATTAGAACCCCTACAGTTGTACAGGCTTGTACAGGGTGTACTTTATCATCTTGTTCAACTAGATAGTGTGCCAAAAAAAGCGAACATATGGCGCACGCACTTTGTACTGATAGTCTTCGGTGGTGAGAGAAAAGTTTTGCAGGGCGAAATCGCCGCTATAGTCGTCATAGGAGTACTCGTGAGTGGAAAAGTCGCAGCTGGCCATAGGTGTGCGTCCCATGCTGTATTGAATACCTAAAACACTTTCAAATAATTCAAAGGTTTTAAGCGGATTTCTGTCTTACGCTCAAATCGTCGTCGGAGAAGATGGAAAAGTACTCTTAATAATCAATGCTAGACAAATTGCACTAATTAGTATTAAGTCAATATTTGGCCACTGGTCCTAACTGTAGTTCGTATAAAGAAGAACAAAGCAAAGTACTACAAGGTAGAGGAGTCTGACCGTTGGGTCCGTAGTAGGATTGCATAAGGAACTCCTGTGTGGCGCTGTCGAGCGAGGCGATGTTGATGCCGGCAGCGTCGGTGAACGCGCCTCCGAAACCGAGAATCGTCTGCATCCGAACACTCGGATCGATGCTCACTGGCTTCTGCACTACCAGTTTGCCCTCTGCAATTGTGAAGATTTGTTAGATGCATCCGAAATGATTTGGCTATCATTTTATACAGTTTAAGCAGAGATTCATGCATGCACGCAGTTTGGTTTTTGACGGTATGGTCGACCAGCTTGAGGCACATCTTAAGAATTTTTAGCTACGCAAGTACTCACAGATCGATTTTTTGAAAAAAGATCGCTAAAACTGGCGGAGTGAAATAATTTCTTTATATTACAGTTAGCAAGCAGCCAACCTTTTTGACTGGATTTGTCGGTTTTCTGAGTCCATGTGACAGTGGATCGCTCGAAGCGTTGGCCCACGCTCGAAGAAATGTAGACGGCGGCCGAATTGGCATCGAGTGTGCCCAAAGGCGGAAAGTCGTCGCAGTACGTCGCGTTACACACGCAGACCATAAACTCCGGCTGCGATTCACCGCGTACATATCTTCTTGCGCAAGGCGAGTAGCCTGAATATAAACTAATATTAACCCATTTGTAGCAATTACTTGAGAATTCATTTTATGTATCCTAGCGACTTAACTTAAACGGATCTAAAGCAATCTGTTTTCAATAGCACAAATCATTATAAATTGTTCATAATAAGCTTAACTTACAGTACGAAACCGAAACGAGAAGCGAGAGTAAGAGTGAAAGTGCAGAATTCATGGTTGCTTTCATTGCCACCAACAGTTCAGCACGCTCTGCCTGTAGCGTAGACCATCTGCATAAATACTCAGGTAGCGTTCATATCTATGTTTGGCTATTGTTCTATGGTCGACTGATAGGAAGAGCGGCACCAAACGGTTCAAACTATGAGTATGTACGCAAGTGAGCGACTGTAAACTCGGGCGGCGTACAGAAGCCTTTGGGTTTGCAATGTACATGTCAAATGCGCATGGGTGTGGTTTTTAGAATTTTCAGTGTCCTCGTGACGCAAAAACGATGTCAGGATACAACCCTGTCACGTGAGTTTTAGCTTGCAGTGAAAGGTGGATCGAAGCAGATCGGCGAAGAAGGTAGATCACGAGCAACCCGAAACGCAGTAACAATCACGACTGTGCTTGCCGACGAAAAGTGTCGTTTGATTTAAAAAATGTCCTTTTAAAGTAAAAATTGTACATATTCTTAACTATATCCAGCTTCAATAAAAAAGCAGACAGTACCCTTTTCTCTGTGAACGCATGTTAGGAGGACAATTAATTACAAACGTACCGCTGTCGACTGGCACCAGATAGATCGTTTCAGCGATTAGGTAACCTCTCGGCCCAGTCCGGCGCAGACTCTTTGGGCACCGACGCGCCCATTGAGACGTCCTTGGCTCCTCGGATCTACTGATGTAATCATATGATTCCCGAGACGACGCCCAACCACCTTGAATAACGACGCGACACCAGTCCGAGTTTTCGCGATTGAAAGCGTAAAGCAAATTACGGGCGAATAACAAAGTTCGCTGAACCTTCGGCTTTGTTTGTGTCATCATCGAGGACACCTGAGAGATTCTTATCGCATTCTACGAGGCCCTATTATTAAGTCCAAAAGTTAGTCCAGTTTGGCGCCTGTAAGTGGTCTGTCGATTTAGGAAACTGTGCTGGCTGCGTCAACTTGCCGAGTCAATTTGTCTGCATTAGGTAACCTACCATCTTTTTCTGGTTTTATTCATGTCGCTCCTCGGGCCGTTTATCATGCTTGTTTTTTGCATGTCCTTTCTTCTCCTCTCCCTGCAATATTTGAGCGTAAAGTGCCGCCGTTTATCTTTGGACCAACCAGCGGATATCTGTTGCTCCTTTATTTTACTCCCACCTCCGTTGTCTAATTTTTTCAGGTTTATAAAAAATGCGCTATTCCATTTTTTCGATCGCTGTTTTGCGTCCAGCCCGGCCATCAGTTTATTTCTGATGCACATTCCTCAATGACTGCGCTATACTTTTTTAAAACATAAAGCAATATTACTCATGGAACTATGGGAAAAGGTGTAAAAGGATGCTTGCTTTCTAATGGCTTACCAAATAAGAGATATCAATGTGGAATAGGTTGCGTGAGTCATTTCACTTCTCGAGTAATACTGATTTTTAACGAGATTATTTTCACATTTAACACCAAGCTTTCAGTCTTCTCTAGTAATTGATAGCAGGTTCTGCGACCCTTTCTAATAAGCATTAATCACTCTTATTTATTGTTCACATTTGTCATTCAGCAGCTGTAGAGAGGTGGATCGAAATTAGAATTCGCACAGATATGCTCACTGTTCGATAAAAGCCTGATGTTGAATGAACAAGTGAGCGAGGGATAGGCTGCGGTAACCAGCAACAAACACGGATCGTCCAGCGACTGTTGCCAACATCTGCGATTCTGTGGCTTTGTCTGCTTCATCGCTCGGTTGCGGGTGATCAGAGACCGCGACGTGAGCCTGAGATGGGAAAGAGCTCAGGTGCTACATTGTCCCAGAAGTTCTTTAACAGACGGTGGATCTCAACACATTATTTGTTCTATCTTGTCAATCTGTTTAGCCTTGCGTGTGTATTGATTTCCTGCCCGGATTTTCATCAGTTTGCGTTCGACCAGCGATCATTCGCAAAATATTCCCTCAAACTACTTTAGAAGAAAAAGCTACTATGACTTGTCATTTTTAAAAGATTAGCATACATGCTTCAGAGATCTAAACTAGGATTCAGAAGTCTTGCGGAAAGCCTGTCGCTCTATTTGCATCCAATGCTTCAACGTCAGCTGTGAGATTCCGGAGGCGTCTATGTGCGAATTCAAAAGAAAATATTTCGACCTCTTGTACTACTGTTAAGTTACAAATCTTTGAAGGGTTCCTTTTTCGCGCTCCTTCCTTCCTCCTCTGCTTGCCCAGTGACTCTACAGGCACTATGCGATCGACTGGGCGTTGTCTGCATGATCGGAGGTCGGCGAATTGATTCAAAGGGCGGATCCGAAGGAAGACGGGCGTCGACAACGACGCCGATCCGCGAGAGAGACAGACTCATTGCCGAGACATCAGCAATGATCTTATCGGCGGCCGGCCGTTCGTCGCCGTCGACGACGACCGCATCGACTGCTCGGCGCGCTGCGACAACGAAACGCCAAACCTGTCGTCAACCGAAATTTTCACCGTCGCCCAATATACTTTGGCAGCGCAACGCTCTCTCTCCGAGAGAGATGGAAACTGTAAAGTTCTGCCCCACGACCGCCCGTCTCTCTCTCTCTCTCTCGCCGTCTTGTCTCAACGACAAACACGCAACCCACCTTCTCCTCCCATACAAGGAACAAATGCGCAACGTTCCCATCCTTCCCTTCACCATTCTCTCACTTCACTGCGAGAGGTGACCGCCGCCCGCGAGTGTGCCGAATTATTGACTTGCGAATGATGACGTCGATTGAGTAATCGACTTCATAGAGAAGAACATCTAGGTCTTGCTCCGTTCACAGATAACCACCGCTGATGACGCAATCACTGCGATCAGGGTCAGAGAGTCTCGGTACGCAGTTAGTGGATGAATGTCTCCGTAATCCAGTATTGTTGTGTTAGGCGACTTTGTCCATTACGTAGTAGGAGGCGGGCGCATGAATGTCGTCGTCTTTTTTCCACAGTTTCGAATCGATCGATTTTAGCCGTGCGCGAGTTATTATTGATTTAAGCAATAGTTTAATTCGGCAGTTACATGCAATAATTTTCTTTTCAGGGTACCAATAACGGGAGTTTTCTTTTCTTTTTCTTGTAACACCACCCTGGACGAAAGGTTACCAGCTAATCTTGACTAAACCAACTGCAAATCCCTCTTCTCTCCTCTCCTCCGCTTCATCCACGACAAAATGACAATGTTCTCATCGTTCGGCAATTATTACTCGTCCACAATGACTGACTTTGGCCTGTCGGCTTTGAACGAACCGGTGCTCGTCGCGTCGCCCAAGGAACTACCCCGTAGTCCGCGTCGGGCCAGCAGTGGCAACAGCA
>NIUQ01000157.1:0-68739 GCA_002796945.1 Plectus sambesii | reverse complement strand
AAGCAGCGTGCCTCATTCAATTTAAGATTTTTAATTCCTGATCAACAAATTTTGACTGTATTTTTGATTTTGTTTCATTACAGCATCGCCGACTTTGCTCGGTGATATCTGTGAATGTATTTATTTCTTTCCCATTCTTTTGCACCGGAATTAAATGAGCAGTGGGCCACATGCAGTTTATCGATCGATTCATTTGTCTCCTGATGCCAACATTAGCTCCCCAACTTTAATCTTTCCGTGGTGATATCGATCAATGAATGGTACTGTAATTACTGTCCACAATCGATTAGTATTATTCATTGGTGCGTTTGCTTTGAGGCGTGTTCGTGTCAAGAATTGGTTTGGTTTTGCACTTTGCATACGGTTTTTGCTTCTGAGATGCTAAAGCCGTCTATTGTACAGGAAATAGTGGAATAGTCCTAATCGATGTATCCTTTTCTTTATCCATCCGAACACGATGACTTTCCGCTGCTGTAAATAGGTTATATTTACGTTCTTTAATATTGATTCGTTGGATTTTTCGAAAGTCCGCCCCAAGGGCTCGATTAAACTTTGGCCGCACGTTGCAGCGGCTGTCGTGCTATAGAAAGGGATTCGTCCCGCTCGCGTCAAGAATAGATTTGACACGGATTGATAGGGTACTATTGGTAACTGAAGCGACGGCCGGACGCCGCTGCATCGTTTGGCTGAAGTTTAATCAGATATTAACTGTAACTTGTATAGACCGGGTTTTTACTGTCCTTCCCCACCACACTTGCGCGCAAATTAAGCATGTGGCGAAAACTCAATAATTTGCACTGTCCGCACGAGTACACCGTATTTCATTTATTATCTTATGCGGGTTTGCAAATTATTGTTTTTTGCCGCATGTTTAAAGGGATATTGACATCACCCTTACCTCTTCGAAGTGTACCGTAGATCCACTACGTATGACAACGCTGCTTAGCGATAAGTGAGTTGCAGTATGAACTGTCCTGATTCGCAGCAAGCTTGTCACGCGCTGCTAAACAAATTACGGTACATTTCCTAGAGTCAAGTGTGATGATTCAAGCTCCTTTTGAGAATTAGCGCGCAGTGCGGAGGATCGCAAATTGACGGAGTGCCCGACTGTAATTATAGACTTTTACCCGATCGAACTGCTGAATAAGTTCTATTATTCTCGTTTGTTAGCCTTGTTTTGAAGTTAAATGTCAATGTTCTTTCGTTCGAGCCTAAACATACCTCTGTTGCATGCAACAGAAGCGCACTGCGGGCCGTTCACTGGGATTTTCATTATGCCTGTGAATTTGCACAAATGTGAGCAGATTTCTGGATGAACGCATCGTGCTTTTAATGTTCCGATTACGAGCGTCTGACACAGCAGCAAGGTATTTATTACTGTATTCGTGTATTTGCATTCAGTGATCGATTGCGCTCTAACGGAGTCGCACTGCGTTGACAGTTGCATCGAGTAAAAAATTGTTCCACCCTATTCGTGTGACAATGCAAATAACATGGATCGCGTGATTCGTCGCAGAACATCGACTACCCTATAAGGACATGCTTATGCTCGATATGGCGCTACTTTTTGTAAATGCGGTAGCACCTGAATAAGTCCAGCATCTAGTCAAAAGTTACAGCAGTCTGGTTCTTGCGCTTGCCAGGGTTCGATTAGCATGTGAAGTATGTAGATGAAAGCCGAGAAAGAGTCTCACTCGGTCGATTTCGGCGCTTATTCAGGGTGCGCTTGCTGGCTTCTACTGTACCAAAAGGTCTTTATACTTCAACACTTGTTTTATACAATATTAAGCATGATATTTTGACATTCTTGGCGCCATGCTTTAACAATAGTGGGTAAAAATGAGAGAAATTGTCCCTCATAAAAGATTAAAGACCGTATTCACATACGCCAAGAGAACTAATCTTTTGTTGTGCGAACGAAAAAGCTCATTAAAACATAGCAGTAGGAGGAAAATGCTCCTAGTGGAACGTAATCTTGGATTAATAATCTTAGCATTAGTGAATACGGTCCCACGTATCGCGTGACCTAATAAGGCGAAATTAAACTAAATATAAACAATAGCGAGCTATTTTGAAGTATAAACTCTGTTTGATGTACCAATGTTGAACCAATCTGACTCGCTTCAGTCCGAACTAAATGCGCGACTATGATGAAATTGACCAGCGCGGAGTTCCTGAGTGGTGTGGATGCGAGGAGTACGTGTCCAGGCTGCAACTGTTCCAGAAAGTACTTTTGTTACGATTGCCGTCTTCTAATGCCAGCCGTTTCATCGTTTGCACCAAAAGAAGTTCAGGTGACTATCGATTGTGACTTGTTGCTGTTTCTTTCATTATAATACTCGAAAAGCTTTTAAGCCAACAAAAGTACACTAAATTGCTAGGAGGCGCTGACCTGTTTCAAAATTATAGTGAAAATACCAGAGCCATTTCGAATACTTCTGCTCAGTCTGCGCTATTTTTTCATAATTGCAGGCATCCGTGTTTAGGCTTGATGCCACTAAAAGTCACCAAAAATATCATATTATAATGTTACGAAAACTTTATCGTTGTGAAATTCGAAAGGTTGCATTGATCGGTCAACATTATGAGACCAAAAGTATCGACGGGAGATAATGGCATTAGTAAGAGCTCTTCCAGTTGCCAGCCGCTGTTGACATAGTCAAACATACCTCGGAGAAAAACAGCAAATGCACCGGTGTCCACTGCGTTCTCACCGCGCCGTCTTTCGTCCGCCTTTACGACTTTCCTGAGTTTCCCGATTACCGGCAGGACACCAACAGAAAAACGGTTAGACTTTGCTCTTGTTCAGCTTTATTGCTCTGCGAAGCGTGAGATTTGAATTAGTTCTTTGTTAAATTGTATTAATGTTAGTATCACCTCTACTGTTTATTGTAGAGTCAAATTTCTTCATCGAAATTGATTGCACAAAGTGAGTATAGTGATTCACTTTACTATGATACACGGATTTTGTGTATATCGTTATGAAACCAAATGTATGTTAGCTGACCGTGATAAATCAGTGAACTGACTATGATTAATTTAAATGCTAACCCCTAGAGATATCTTTTCAAATTATACTGCCAGTTGCAACGCCACCTTACATGTCTTTGACCACAGAAAACGCTAAATTAGCATCCCATGAGTTATTACAGTATTCTCCTGATTCAGGTCTTAATCTATCCGGACAAGAAGGCGGTATCCATCGCCGAATACGTGGAGCAGTTCGGTGAAATCGATCGCTTTGTGTTCCTCGACTGCACGTGGAGTCAGGCGGCGGGTATGCGACGCGATGAGCGCCTTAGCGGTCTGCCCGTAATCAGGCTCAACTCCTACCGTACTCAGTATTGGCGGCCCCAGCACGGCCATACCGAAGAGGACTTGGCCACCGTCGAAGCCGTCTACTACGCCATGCGAGAATATCGAGACGTTATTAAAACAGACTCTCAATATGGCGGTGATTTTGACGATCTCCTCTTTTGGTTTGACTATTTTCACCGCTTTGTTAACGATGGTCGAGGATTGCGTGCGCTTATAAAAGAATAAATTTGTTTCCTTCCTATGTGGTCTTCTATTTGTACTGCTGTTAATGCCAGCCGAGTATTGTACAGAAATTCAGTCGAAACATTCTTCAACTTTTTCTCTGCCACTTTAAGCACCAGTGTACACAGACTCGCGATGTTGCTACGTCATTTGGTGGTTGGTGTAAAAAGACCATCGGGTTGTTTGACAAAGTGGTATTCTTCTCGCGTCTTTGTTCCCATTGAGCCAGCTATTTCACATGTGAGGACAATTGTTGGCGGCTGACGAGTGTTTAGTTACTTATTGTCGACAACTTAAAGATTGACGAGACGAAGGTGAAACCGGCGCCCGAATTGAATCAGGAATTAGTCGACCACCTCGAGCGACTGTCGTTGGTTCGCTTTAGCAACGAAGAGGCGGTGCATCACTTGAGAAAGGCCATTCATTTTGCCAATCGATTGAAACTCGTCGATACCACGGTTCGTTCGATAGTGTCCCTTGTTATTCTATTACACTATTGACTGTTAACATTTGACTGTTGACTATTGCCTATTGAACGTTGGTGTTCGGAAGTGGGAGCAGAGTGTAGTGGAGAGACTGCAGGGAAAGGATTATTCAGTGTTTGTGTGGTAATAAGCCACGAGGGTTAGAGGGCAGCCGGTCGGGACACGCAATGAGAGCGGAAGTGATTACACTAAGGCGTCGAACGACTTGGGAAATTCCAGAAGTGTGGGCGGAGCTTGTCATACCACTATTAAGAATGCATTATTATTCAATTCATTTTTGCGTTACAAAATCCAGAAATTGTGGAGTATGTTCAACGCCTGACAAGTGTTAGAGCTTACAAGCGTACTTCGGGGAGATAATAGCACAACTGACAGCCAACAGCAAAGTGATCCCCAATAGTTCGCTATGTGATTGATTTCCCAAATCAGCCATAACCTGAATACTCTCTACCGACGAGGATAGCGTTGCTCACAATCAAACCGAACAGTCGATTGTGTGTATTAAAATCCCGCATTTTTTGCTAATGACAAGATTGATGATTATGTAATAATTGCGCATTTCAGAACGTGAAGCCTATGGAAAGTGTGCTGGAAGAGATGACTTGCCCTCTGCGCGAAGACGTCGTCAACGACGGAAACATTCGCGAACAGGTGCTTCTTGAGAGCCGAGCATAATGCGCCGGCGAGCTTGTCTGGGGAGTAAATTGCAATCACAGTCCCCGTCCGTGAGCATGAGGAAAAAGACAGCGTTGACTATCGCTTCTGTTCGCGAACAAAAGATACGCGATCGATCGTTGACGAGCGACAAATTGACCATACGAACGAAACAAAAGCGGACTAAATGGACGCGCTGGCAAACAGATGGAATACAGCGCACGTAGTTTGCAATGGTTAACGCACTTGAAGGGAAACAAATTGCGCACCTCTAGTTGAAAGAAGTGTACTGTTTTTAGCTACGTATGAAAAGCTGCTTAGCGCCAAGCTCATTAAAATATAGACATATGATTTGCAGCCAGCTTGTCATAAATGGCTGTAGGCGATATATAGTACATCCCTTTCAGTTAGAGGCGACCAGAATTCCCCTCTAATACTGGGGACGGCAGAAATCACCGAATATCATATAGCAGCACGGCGATTCGGTCACTTATAGACTGTCCAGGCGATTGCCCTTCTTCTGTTTGCGGACAGAATGAACAGTCAGTACCCACCATATTTTCCGCAATACTTTCAGAGACGAGACAATAGCACCTTCCACATAGTGCTGATTGGTTCACTTATGATTGGCCAAATATTTGGTGTGATTCAGTCCGTTACTGGATATTATGGCGCTCTTTCAGGTACTTTGCAATGCTACTAATAGGGTAGAAGAATATTTCGTCACCCCGCCGGGCAACATTGCGCTCGAACAGGCTCCGTCGCTCGATTGGACCAACATAAGGGACGCCCCAGGTACACACTTCCTCAATTATACAATCTCCTAAATACAACTCTTGCCCTTTTCAGACAAATCTACGACTTAGTTTTCTCCTATTGCTTCTCAAACGAATCGTAACAGTGTACATATGTTAAATAAAAATGTCTGCATGATACCGACACTGTTTCAAACTTTATTATGCACTAAAATTCATTTTGTCAACGATTGAGCTCAAACTGCATAACACAACAAAACAACGGGGCCGGAGAGTCGTGAGAAAAGAATTGATCACAGTAGGAAGGAGAGTATCTGTCGTCCGACGAAAAGAGTCAGTGGGCCGAGCCAGAGGCCCACATGGAAAAAGAGACCAAAAAGCCAGAATAGCTGAACAAAGAGCGCGCGACTCTTAGCGAACTCGACTGGTCGTCCAACGTCATGCTTGTCGAATTTCCCATGTTCATAAAAATATTCCAATTTCTTCTCCTTTTCTACCCACATTTTGAAGAAAAAGTCCCGTAAGTTGTCCTCATTATCCACCAGATCGCTGGTCACCTTATGCACACTGTAATGAATCGCCACGTTGCTATCATTGCCGGGCCACTCGTTCATCATTGCCGAGCCGAGCTCCGGGACTCGTCCCTTGGAATAGCCAAGAGTCACGTCAATCACGTATTCTATCGATTTGTGATCGGCTGAAATGAACCATCCATAAGACTGCGTTTATTCTTCAACAACGAGTTATTTCGTACATTACGCACAATATTAGATTCTTTTTGTTCTTTTTTAATATAAAAGATTACGCGATCATACCTCTCACAAAGAATTGACAGCATATGACCTAATAAGGCATTTCTATGCTTAGCATACAGGGTAACGTGCTATTTTAGAAGCATATATACGACCTATTGGGAATTATAGTCCGCGCCACAATCCTCAACCAATTTACCAGTACGTCACGCGTTAGAAAAGTCAATTACGAATATGCGTCAAATTTCAATCTGCTACTTGGAATGGTGTTATGTAATATGCGCGGCAAACATTAGTTTTGTATTGACACATTTGGTGACGAAATGTCACGAGAACTACCGTTAGCGTTATCCTCGGTCAATGGCTGCGATGCGAACTATGGCGGGGTGTTTAAAGCTAATGTGAATCGTGATAAAGTCACTTTATTACCGTTCACGTTAACTCTGATCAGATCTTAACAGTGGGCTATTTTGTGAATTATTAAGACCGCTGTTGGCTCAATGTCGCACCGCACACAGTCTGTATTACGTTAGATTTATGATGCAAAGCTAATAGACTAAATTTATCGTCAAAATTTGTTCACTATGTAACCTCCCCAGGTACTAACACTCATCGTAACTTAAAGCCTAAAGGTGAAAAAGGCAGTGAATCTGGGATAATTAGATCGTATAATCAGTTGATAATTCCACCAGGATAAGGCTAGCGCGCGTCTTTATTCATTGTTTTTTGGGGAACGACAAGCAATACGCTTGTCCTACGACGAAAGAGCAAAGTCCGAGGAAGTAATAAGTGATCCGGTGTAAATTTGAACTTCTCGTAACGAAAAATAAAACGCTCACTATACTTACAGCTGTGATCGCTCGTAGTGCCATTTTTCGCTTTAGGACCACAAATATCGAGGACGACTTTGGCAGCGCCCACCCGCGGAAGAGCGCAGTGCTTGAGATCGGGATATCCGTGCTTTTTGGCGAATTTCTGAGAGCCCTCCTGCGCGAGAAATAGCCGCGACCCCTCGGGGTACATGACGATCCATCTGTAGTCGTAGGTCCAGAAGTTGCGCTTAAGGTGATCGCCAAAGTCGCCTAGCAATCGCTCGCGTTGATGAGCGCCTCCGTTGATAAAATAGTTGCCATGCAAGATCCACATCAGCCCCAGTGGCGTCCATTGCCAAATATTGTAGATCAGCCATAAATACTGCAAGTTTTAGTGTATAGTCTAAATGTTTTTATCAGCAACAAGAAATCTAAGATTGAGTAAGGTAAACTGCTCTGAAAGTCGATAGCGCTCTTTTTTAAGTCATTTTATGCATGTAAAAATCGAAAAGCAGTGATCATTATTGGTGAAAACCGGTGTTTAATCCAAGACGCCGAAGAGTGAAAAATTCGCACAGGTTCTGCTTGTACAAGAATTTAAACCGAAATGCCAGGACTCTGATTCACTACGGAAGTGAGTTCACTTTTTCACTGCGAAAAATTCTCAGAATTTTGAATCGCTGCGAATCATGCCATAAACGTGTATCCACGAAGAAAATTCGTTTATAGTCCGCACAGACACTTCTTCGAATTGCCATAGGGTTAATTGCTGGGAAGCCAAATGCTTAAAATCTGATATTTTATCAACTCTGTTCGGCGCCTTTACTACCAATCCATTCCCCAAACTTTTACACTGTATAAACTAACTTTGGTGATTCATCACGAAAGCTTTGACTTTGCGCGCGTCTAACATTTCACTTATCAGCACGTTCAACTGGTTTATCTCAACTGCGATTACTGTGTTCATGATGAATCATGTACTTGGACATTTTAATTTCGTTATGGCGAAAATGTATGAACATATGGAGTTTATTTTGATGTTATTCTTTCGTTAATTCTATTTTTCCTTGAGAACCCCCAATTAAGCAGATGATGAAGTTATTGGAGGTGAAATTGGAGGGAGAATCGGATGAAGGCTGTTCAATGCTTGCTTAACATACACGTTCTGGCACTGTGCCCTTGTTGTGCATGGCGACCATGAGTATAAAGTGATCGAATAGGCCGAGATGATTGCATACGACGAGGCAACGACGCTCCGTCAGCGTCGACACGTCTTCGCCAAATTCGACAACTGAAAAAGATACCAATCGCGTTTGTATGCAATGTTTGCCTTCAACTGAACGCATGCGAACCGACAGCGAGCGTCTACAGCTGGCGAGAAAGGGACGCTAGAGAAGGGATATGTTCAAGGTTTGCACCGCGCTCACCACCCGCTCGCTCCCCGTCGTACAAGCATACATATTACACGACCCATCGAGCATTCTGAGCCATTATTGTTTTGCTATTTGAATGACATAAAGCATCGTCTCCCCGTGCTCTGCATCGATCGCCATTACCGTACTGTTGAACACAAAGAAGCGCTGATCGTGATACAAAACGGGGGTGGGGAACTGCGCCGAGCATATGTTTCGATCAGGACAGATGGAATGAGACGATTGACTACAGTGGAAATGAAGTGAATATTGAGTATTCTCAGCGCAGCTGGATTATTCCACAGCCAAGAATAACGTTTTGATTGGGCTTGGGAAAGATTTGGTTCCTCTTCACGTGTCAATTTTCTTGCTCTAATGGTTCGCCCACTTTCATGTTACATCGCGCCCACTCGTTCGTCATAACACGCGTAGTGCATGACGGGTTGGAATCGGATGGATTCAGCAAACTAGGCTGTCGACAATTGCAATATGAGATTGGCCGTTGCAGTAAATAAGCATGAGAATTAACGAGTGCTTGAATGGAACGCCCGAGATTGATTGCCGACGATGTTCGGCAAAGAAAGCGACTCACTATTAGTGCCAGAGGCGAGACCACACGCTGCCCATTGGTCATTAACGAGTCGGCAGAGAGCACGCTCGAGTCGCAAGAACAGCCGTCGACTGAAACGAGACGCGATGATTGAGATGCGTAGTACGCGAGAGCGAGAAGGACACCAATCAACTGACGGAAGAAGACTGACCTCAGCGGCCGAAGCGGCATAACGAAGACGTAGTGAAGAGCGCAGACGGTGGGCACGATGACGAACGTCATTACCGCCCAATAGCTAGTGGCGAGAGCGAGCAGCACCGAGTTGAGCGACGCCATCGCCATGTGCGGTGGCGCGCCAGGCGCTTTTTCGACGCGTTCAACGGCAGCAGACAACTGCGGGGAGCGTCGTGGTGGTGCGCACGCTCGCCTCAACGGAGGTGCGGGGGTACACAGCGGCAGCGACGGCCTATCGAATGAAACACCCGCGCCGCCGTCAGCGTTCGTCGATCGATACGCCAAGGCCGGTCCCGCCCGCTGTGTGATGCGTAATTGGTCGACTTGGCGAACAACTGCTCTCCGCCGGCTCGTCGCTCCGCTCTGCCCACTTTTCTACTGACGGCTTATTATCGGCTATGTCGTCGGTCCTAATGGCCGTCACTTATTTCCCGCTTATCTTGGCATCTCTCGAACTACGCCTCATTCGTTCCACACACACTGTCTGTCTGCAATCGACAGTAAAGGGCTGAACTGAGTTAGAGTAACTCGTGCGACGTCCGAAATCGACGGTGCAATTAACAAGAATCACTAAACAGACGTTGATTAATTGTAGGTAAATGCACCGTCGATTTCGGACTTGCACGAATCACATTAACTCTGTTAAGCTCTTAGGCGCTCGCGCAGCAAGCACTGACATTATTGCTCATGTGAATGTAGTTCCAGCTGCCGTTAGCTGAAAAGCAAATTGTGCAATTCAAACGGTTGTCTGTCCTATTCGATCGAAGTACGCACCATTCCCTGTAGAGTGAGTTAACCCGTTCATTCCAAAGCGCATCATTGAAACAGTGAATCATAGCAACTACCCCGCGAAAAGTGGCATCAAATTGCTGCGCGTCCACGCGCACAACAAAGTGTTAGTGTTGGCATAACAGTACGGGAACAGAGAGAGAGAGAGAGAATGCATTTAACGTCCTATTATAGGCGACGCAATGATGTTCTTCGCTCACGTCGTCTGCTATTCGCTATCGCCCGCCCGTGACGCACTGCCCGCGCCGCCTAACACTTGGTGAGCGTCGTTATCATACAGTCGGTGGGTTGAGTTCGATCTTCAATCGGCCATTCACTAGATGGGCTCAATCATCAAATCATGACTTTCCACCGCATACTTCTACTTTCTATTACTGTTGGTAAGAGCTTTTTCTTTTCATCGTGTACAAAAATAACTCTCCTATTCTCGTCCCTTTAGCAGGTGATGGGGTGACAGAGGCGTAACAATTCCGATTCCGTAACCGTTAAACCCGACTAACTGAACCCCACTCGATCCCGATCCCGATTTCAAAATCATCATGNAATTAAAACTAAAGACAATAGCGGCTTTTGAGTGCCGTTCACTCGCTCTCGCTTAAAAACTAGGCACTAATATCAATCACATCGTCCATGATCAGGAGCTAGTTTCATTAAACTAATGTAAATAAAGTATATTAATGTAATTTAATTTCTGCATTGTCATGTAATTCCATTTCAAAATTTCTACATTTACATCAATTTTGTGAATTTGGCTTCAAGCAAACCCCACTAATCAAACATAATGCATTATAGCAATGAAGTAAAGTGGTTATAACCACGGGCCTGTTTCACGAAATTATTGAGAAATGAGGAATGAAGTCTCAATTCTGCGTAGTCATCGCCGCATTATCGTGTGCGACTTTGATGCTCATGTTAAGACTTACTTTCTCAATTCTTAACACTCAATAGTTTTGTGAAACAGGCCCAGTATGATATATGGGAACCCGGATGAATGTAGCATTTCGGGATCCACTGAAAAACTACTCTTACCTGAGTTTGTTTAGCACGGAAAGTACAACTGTAATAAGGCATAATACATTAACACTAATATACTAAATTCATTTTACATTCCCACTTGAATTTATCAAACAAATTTGACAAAACAAATTTAACCAAGTGCCCAGGTTGTTTTAAAAGGTGTCCGCCTCGATTTTCAATATGTCCAATTTGATTTGTAAGTGTCTTATATGAAATAGAAAGAGTCTACATTCGCAAGAGCTCTCCGCTTTCCATGTAGGGGTATAAATTAACGATATAATCACGAAGATGGCGCTATAGTACAATTTTTCAGCAAATACCACCCCAAAAGATAAAGAAGAAGATGATCTGATTCCGGTAATCGTTGGCGGCGTTCTGGCATTGATTGTCGTCGCAACTTTGATCGGCTACCTGATATACCGTAGTCGTCTACCGCCTCAGACGCTGCATATGACAAATCCGAATTCCCACTTCGAAGATGTCGCATTCGAGAACAAAGCCGGTGTGCTCGACGATGAGATCAACAGCGACACGAACAGCTACAGGAATCACTGAACGGCTAACCTATACACAAGCTTTCTCAACGTCTCATTTGGTGCATATTTGGCGCCGGTCTTTGTCTGCTGTCATTATTTATTGTATCAATAATTGAAATAAAGTATTATTACGTGTAATATCAAAGAAGATGTTCTATACCAATGGGAATGCGCGCGGATTAGCTGATTGAGTTAACTCGATTGGATGGGCGACACTTTTATAATCAAAGGTTACGTTGAAGCAGTTTCTTTTGTGAACCAATGNCAGAGCCAGGCTGAAGCTCTGATGAGAGCTGGCCACCGTTTCCATGGACCCCTACTGAGTATTCTCTTCCTGACATGAGTCAGTTGTGAAGCGAACAGCCAGTACCATTAAGCCGCTGGCGGGCGTTCGATTATTCGGCGTCAGTCGCCACTCGTTGCCTGAGTCCATACGCTGGTCCCCTCTGCGATGAACGAAGTCCGCGCGACCAGTGGCTACAAATGGATAGTCGTCATAGTATTTGCTTGCTCTCTGTTCACTTTTTGGTTGGGAACTATCAGCAGCTCCATGCTCGACGTTCACGTCGACTACATTCGACGGCAACTGGGTGACATTAGAGAGCGCATGTTCAACAACACGTTCATCAAGGACCACGTTGACCGATTCAGCGAACTGCTGCTATTGTCGCCAAGTAACGCCACGGATCAGCCTAAAGATGCTGACAAGAAGGCCGGAGCTGCTGGTTATGCTGTTTTAGCGTCTGATCATCACTTTGAGTATCTTTTTCCTCTACCCATGGTCGTTCTGTCATGGAGACGACTGGGCATTGATGCTCTTGTCATCTTAATCGGCACTAAAGAGCAGTTTGAATCGGATAAACATCTCAACTATGTTCTGTCGTCGCTGAGGGAACTGAAAACACGTATATTCTTTCTAAATTCTAGTTTGGCAGAATCATTCACTCTGGCTCAAGTGAGTCGGCTTTACGCAGCAGCTTTAGAGGGATTAAATCTGCCGGACTCGACCGTCTTGATCACCGCCGATGCGGATATGTTCAGCTTCAAACTTTCGGAGCACATGCCAGATCTGAGAGCGGGCAAGAAAATCTTCCTGTACAACTCTCAGTGTTGTGGACAAATGAGAATGCCGGCGGACTCGGAAAACTATCCGCACATTCCAATGAACACAATAGCGATGCCAGTAGTGCTATGGCGCGAAGTGATGGGGATATCGCCAAATATGATGACATCAGGCAACGGCGACCTCGTAGCGACGAGGTTGTACGCGGAATTCGGCAAGGCTTTGGTTACCGGCCCTGGTGGCAAAGGATCGGAGAAGTGGAGTATGGATCAGAATTTAATCAGCGCACTCTTACATCGCTGGATTAAGAAAAAGTTTGCATTCTTGCTTTGTCCGTTCAACTTTCTTCCCACTGCGTGATGTATGTCGTAAAACAACTGTAGCTTGGTATAGGTATGCGCCGCGAGTGATGTTGTCGGTGCAGCTCCGTCCATCCCAACAGAAGTCTGTCGGGTAAAAATGAGAAATATATGCTTTAGATTACATTTACCAATAGGATAGTCGATTATTGGTGAGCGCATAGCTTTTTGCCAAGTCACAGCGGTTGCTAACATTGTGGCGGAAATGTCAACGGCAGTGAATGATTTTTGTTACTTGACAACCAACCAGACCATTCACCAACTAATGACAAGTATCATTAAAAGCATGGGTTTTTGATTTTTATCCAGCGCATGAAGATATTTTAGCAATTTTTGCTGAAGATATTACATCAACCCATATTGGTATCAAGATTAAAACAAGGAATTAGAACGGGTGTCTCGCATTCTATACCACACAATGTCCGCTAAAAACAAATAAATTAGCCTCTTCTCTATTAAATATGTATGAATGCAAAAACATTACCTGCATGAGTCACTATAGATGTTCCATGAAATGTTTTGATCTTATAATATGCATTAACAACAGCAGTCATTACAGCCCCGCCAACCAGCAACTAGTCGCCGAAAAACCGTCGCTTGATCAAAGATACGACCGAGCAGGGTGGAACTACGATTTCAGCAAAGAGCCGCTGGCTGGGAAAGGTGACGCTCATTTTCTGCATCCGATGTTTGGCGACAACTGGCCGCGAATGGTCGGCTTACTTCGGCTCATGTTCACCTCCAAGGAACTGGAGTGGTGCATCAATTATCATACTGCCTTTATGAAATTATGAGCAATTTACCGCTTGTTGCCAAAAGATCCCCCAGTAGCGCTTATTAGGTTTTGCTACCTTTTAACAAATATAGCTTAAATTTGAAAAACAACCGGTACTTTTTTGGAACGGTGTAGAAGTGCAATAATTAATGTTCAGTAAAGTCATAAAATTTATTTTTCCTCAAATTTCAACAAAAGAACAGCGCAAAAGAGTGCCATGGCAAAGACCAACAGTTAAAGCTGTTTTATTTTCTTCCATTTAAACTTTTTTTCCCTCTAATTACGTTGCATTTCGCACTTAGGAACATACTCAAAGCCTCAATAATTTTCTCTCTGCGACAAGTTATGATCTTTGAAACTCGAATTTAAAAAAGCGCTTGCGGGGCACTAGTAGGGGGAGGCGGTTTGCTGAATAAACCTGGTACCAACGCTTCACTCTGTAGTACCTTCGAATGGATTTAAACCTGATCAATAAAATGCCATAACCGGAAACGCTAACTCAACGAGTCAACTACCTTAATTTACGCACCGCCTCGATCATGTGAAAGAGTTGCTATGCGACGTCGGATATTGTGTGATAATCAATGTGAACAGCTTAAGTACACAGCCGATCTGCCCATCAAGCTAATTCCGGTATAGATTTTCGATATTTACGTATTTCAATCATTTATGTCACTGTTTGCATCTTCAAAAAATTAGTGAACTTCTTCGCTCGATCTTCGACTTTTCGTTCGTCCTGTGCCTGGCGCGAACAATGTCACAACGAATTCGTTAGAACATATCGAAATACGCAATGTTGTTTTTTTGCATATCTGATTTACATTGCAATTACGAGAGTAAATTCTTCAACGGGAACTAATACAAAACTGTCATATCTCCAAAAAAGCAAGCTACAGCAAACTAATTTACATTATCACAAGTTTATGTAATCATCACTGAATAGACATGCACAACAAGCACAGTGACGCGGGTACGAACGAGACTTTTGGCGCAACGAAGACAACGATACGACCTCTAAGAACAGCACAACCGTGCAGCTCGAAGAATAGTCGTGACATTGACTCGCTAATTCCTCTAGCGAAATTTATGATAGACAATAAGAATGATAGGTACTTTCTCTCGCAACAAAGCCAACTGAGCTAAGTGATCAACAGAACAAATAATGTTTGGCGCTGAATAATTAGACGCGAAATGAAATTATCGGACGTACTGCTCCCAGAGCCTGCTACGCCCTTCGAGTAGCTTTACGTTGTCGATCTGGGGGGAACACATAGAAGAATCTGTCGTACACGCTTCAACTTCTGACGACCGCCCGAAACATGGATACCCACCGTCCTTTGACTTCGGGTTCTCGCACAGTCTTTTTCTGAAATATTTTCTAAGTCATAAAGTTCATCCAAACATGGTTCATTCTAACGCACACAGTGTTCTATCAGCAAGTATTATTTGGTTCGATAAGTAAGGTCGGTTGAAATATTGTTATTAGTCCTGTAAGTCAGTAGAATTCAAAAAACGCCTACTGACAAACACGCATGCCGTCGTAAGACTAGACTTGCGCAATATATGTGTCTCACATTTATTTTTTTACCTAAGGCCTCTTCCGACTTGAAGCAAATATTAAAAGCTCTACGAAAGTTGGTCAAGTCCAGCAAAGTCAAATTTAGTCGGTATTAATCAGTAAAGTAAGTATATCCATAAAGTGGCTATGTCGGTGGTATACCGAGACAGTATTGATCTTATATCAGAGAGCCGCCACGTTCACCGATCCAAATTAAAACGATCATTTTGTGAGAAAAAGAGAATAATTGCGCTGTTGTGCAGAAATCTGTATGAAGTTATAACTTAGAGCTGCAACTAAAATGAATAGACCTCGTGCGTGAGCCGTAACCACAATTGCCCGTACATGCTGACCAGTTCGCCCAAGCTGTCCAACCACCGTCGACGGCGTCTGTGAAATTTAAAGCAAATAAGTGAAACAAAAGTGTGATTGTGCAATGAAAAATGAGACTTTTGCACGGCTGCGTATTGCAAATACTTGTCATGTAGGCTAGACCCGTGCACGGTGCGCCGCCTGAGAGAGGCGAAGGGTCGACGCAGCGCCTATTCCGCGACTGAAAAGTGAATCCGCACGCAGTGCCGCAACCTGACCACTCTGTCCACGAACCCCAACCGCCGGCTCGCGCTGAAACGCAGCTTCCAATCATACGAGTGCCGTGATTGCTTCAAGCGGAAATACGGTCATCTGTATGCCTGACGAATATACCGTACATTCTTATATATTAACTACGTTTGAGACCTTACAGCTACAGATGGCCGCAGTTCCCCTTTAAAAGGAAATCCAAGTTAAATAACAAGTTGGCCTAGTTTTGTAAATAAAAGAGTCCAAATTTTGTATTTATTTTTAACAAAACGAGCTTAAGATCGTCAAAAAGTGAAATGATAGTCGAGATCGTAAGATGTTTATGTTGTCACAATACAAAAATCTGAAAGGGACTGTCAAACATTCTTGATCATCTTGCGCGCTAAATTCAAGAATGCATTAAAATTGTAATAATCTTAATTATCTCAACAATTGCCTTATAAAATTGGCTATCTCCATATTTTTCGTCCGTTTGAAGCTCGTTTCGATGAAATTAAATGCAACATTTACATTACTATCCTCAAACGCATTTATATTTAACTGTTTAACTTGGATTTCCGTTCAAATAAAAGTGTGAACAAAACGAGAGAAAGAACAAGCAAAAGAACGCTGGAGACCCTGTAAATGGGGCGGTCGGTTGATAACGCAGAAGAATACACTTACAAAAGCACCGCGCCAAATCGCTGCACGGCTGCAACTCGAAATCGCTGCCGTCGCACGTGCGACCGCCGTTCGAGGGGCGAGGATTTGAACAATACCTAAAATATAATGTGAACTTTGTGGACTATATTTTCACACGATAGCTCTCGCTGTAGTTAAACCTCCATGGAAGGTATCAAATGCAGCGTTATATGAAGTATTGAACGTGAAACAAGTCACTGACAGTATGTGGCTGGGTGAATATTGAGGGGCAAAATTTCATATTCGCGCTCCTTTGCTACATTTCAGTGACAAATAAGTGGATATATTATGAATTTTCGTTGTGCATGTTACGTAAAATTATGACAAGTTAGAGTAAACACCCTCACAAGCACCAATTTCGATCTTCCCGCGGAGGAGGGGACGCAAGCTGCGAGTCATTCTTGATTTTTAGGTGTGCAAGATGCTCTCCAAGGTACGGTAGTTGAAAGCGACATGTTGCACCCGATTTGTGCTACCACTCAATAATGCTACCTCGTTCTGGTCTTTTGTCCATTTGAGCATAAGTCTGAGCAAGCGGACCATACGGACCACTCGGACCAGCCACCATTGACTGGAACACCGTTGCAGGTAGTTTGTAAGGGGCATGGCTCTTGTTCAAAGGAATAGCCGATGCAGTAAGAACCGCGATTGGCAGGAATGGGCTCAGAGCACATTCGGTGCCTGATTCGGGCACCGCCTGCGCCGCAGTCCTTCGAACAGTGACTCCAAGCACCCCATCCTGACCATTCGCCGTTCTCCGACTCTGCAATTGTTAGGGTAAATGTGTATATTGTCAAACTTTATAGGCTTGCATCAGGCGTAGAGCGAGAACTGGACCACTGGGGAGGGGGAGCGGCACAGCAACAGAAACGTATTTTTGACTTCAGATATTGGGAACAGAGCGAGTTTGACTCGGAAAATGTCTTCTTTGAATCGAAAAATGTCCCGTTTAATTTGGAAAGTATCCTGATGTAAGTGGTAATGGTATATGCTAGAACCCGGATAAGGGTAGCGCCTCGGAATGCAGTCAAAGCTTGAATTTTTTATTGTTCTTGCGCTTATCTGGGTTTTTTAAGCTCACAAAATGCTGGAAATGGATTAGGCAATAGCTGCGTTTAAACATGCTTCCGCTATACTTATTTATACTTTGAGAAGTTGCCAAATGATGAAATCACGCTACCGCATGAATCAGGCGAGCACGGCCTCTGCTCAACCATGGCTCCTGGACAGAAGCCTTTGATGGCGGGATCGGATATATCACAGTAGCGCCGTCTTAGCTGGTTGGCGCCGAAGCAGCTGCAGCGCGACCAAGTGCTCCACGCGCTCCATTGAGGTACTAAACAAGAAATCCTACTGCGAATTTTAATAGTTTAACTGACTTGTTGAAGGACTGAGCGAATCTGGCAGACTTCTCTGCGAAATGCTGGGGCAGGCGGCAGTGTTGCAAGGCTTTTCCTCCTTGCTGTATCCCTGACATCTATGGTTTGAACCGGCCGAACAACTTCGCTCCCTTGTCTGACGGCCGCCGTCGCAGCTGAACGAGCACTCGGTCCAAGCGCCCCAGTCGGACCATTGGGCTGTACACAAGGCATTTTAATAATTCCTTACTACCTTTGATTATATTAAAAATAGATTTACCGAAATCGCATGGATGTTGGTTGCACTTTTGCGTTTCTTTCGCACTGCCGAACGAGTCGCACTTACCGCCGCCTCCGCGACATTCACGAACGCTGCAACAAAATACTATAAATTAAGATGGACGAGACAACTCTGGCAGTAAATATGAGAGCAAAAATAAGACGTATCTTCGAATCAAACTTGGACGCTGCGTTGGGTAATATGGTCGGTCGACTCAAGAGTTCATAATTCTAATTTCATTACTCAAACTGATGATCGGCTTAAAACCTTCATCTGATTTGCAGTCATGCACTCATGTTAGCTAAATACTTTGCTTGCGAGAAAGATTTTGTCACCAAGAGGAAATCTATTCAAATTCTCAAGGCACTCGGAAGCAAGGGGTATTAGAGCCCTTTTAGGGGTGAATTTATCCATTTTTTACTAAAAACATTTTCCAAATCAATGTGCACACTTTCCGAGTCAAATCAATATGGAAAACGTTCTTTTTAATTTAGAAAATATGTTGCTTGAATTGGAAATTGTTCCCTGCTGCAAACAGTAGGTGGGTACAGTCAGTTAGTAGTTAGTACGGTGAAATTTGCAGAAATGTGTTATTAGGCGCACCGTTCGCGAACGCCACCATTGCAAGTTGCAGTGCATGTGGTCCAGAACTGCCAGGAAGTCCACGAGGCGGAGGTGGGGGCGGCGGCAGCGGCGGCGGAGTTGCCGTCGATGGGATCGCCAGTGACCAGAAGAGGAATAATGGGAGAGGCAGAATCGCATTTGCCCTCGCACGGTTCGAGTTCCTCGCGCTCGCCCACGCCGCAGTCGTTTGCGGTGTTCAGGCCGCCGTCAGTGATGATTAGCGCTCCGATCACTTGCGACCCGCAGTGACGGAATCGTCGTCGTCGACCTGCGCCGCACGCCACAGAGCAACCCGACCACTGCGACCAATCGGCCCACTGCGCTGCGTCGATACACGGCTTCACAACGCAACGACGGCTATCCGTATTCTCTTTTGCGCCCAGCGGACAAATGCCTATTAATTAGAAAACTTTTATTGAATCGGATTGCAACTTTCAGTTGTAGTAGCAACTGTTTGTAGCCTTGCCAGCATAAAAAGCAACTTTTTAAGCAAGGAAGAAATCGATTCAAGAGATTTAGTAGTCGCTTAGTGGTAAGGAATATTTTAATTTTGAAAAATTTAATAAAATTTTCGCATTTGCAGAATTTTAAGCGCGGTGATTGATCCTATATCGGTTATTTCCGGTTATTTACTGTTTAATTCGGTGTTCTGACCAATCATCGCGCATGTAATTCTACAACTCTGCAGTTTAAAAAGCTCTATGAAAAAGATAATGGGTATTGAATAAGTTCTGTTTATATTATTTCCGTGATACGTTGGACACTTTTGAAACCAAATCGGACACTTTTCGCATCAAATTGGACACTTCCCCAATCAAACTGGATCCTTTTTCTAATACCAGTTCTTCGGTGTATCCATATTGATCTTGAAAGAGTTCAGTTTGATTTGAAAAGTATCCAATTTGAAGTGGAAATGGCCCATCAAAGGGTGAACATGATTAAAAGAGCATGAATTGCATTTACCGGATGCACATCCTCGAGTTCGCGACTGTATTCCTTCGCCGCAAGGTTCTGAACACACGTCCCATTCGGACCACTGCTCCCATACGAACCCTTCGGAGCATGACTGAAAATTACATCAATTACCCATTGCATTGGCTTCGAGAATTCTCTAAAACTCTGAAATTCGTAAAAAAACAAGAATTCTGCTCCCCTAAGTCCAACCATAATTCTCATAAGATTGTGGCGTTGATAACAAAAAGGTGATAGTGCGCTATCTAAAGTCAACAAAATAAAACAGTTGCAAGAAATAAACCTCTTGGCTGCAAGTTCGAGCCTGCTTATTATTTGTCGTAGAGCAAGCGGGACCGGAACAAATTCGATCTCTCGATTGAAAACCAGTGCCACAAGACGCCGAACATGAAGACCACTCTCCCCAATGTCCTTCGTCAGGGCACGTCTAAAATACGAACTCAATTGCAGCGACGTGGACAGCTGAGCGCCTGCTGGCGGAAAGCATGCCGATTAGCTGCTGCTATAACAACAGCCAATGAGCGTGATTCCCGCCAAAAGGACACCGCAACAGCCTGCATTACACTGCTTGACAAGGGAAAATAACAGATAAAACAGATCGAAGAGGAAAGAAAGAGAAAAAGGAAAGGGTGAACAAAATTCGGTGGTGCTTGAGGTGTTTTCAAAAATCGCGGCTTACATAAATATTACAGGGCTCTTCTTCCACAGGAATTTCAGAACAGCCTAGATTTAGGCACTGTCGCTGCCTGACGCGTCGTCCACCTTCGCAACTTTGCGTACATATGCTCCACTCGGTCCAATCCGACCACAATGCATCAACATCACACGGCTTAAACGGGGATCGAGGGGGCTGTTAGACCAAAGGCTCATTCGCGGGAAATAATGCAGCGCAATCGAAGACGTCAAGCTCACTATTTCAAGACTTATAGCTACTGTGACGTGAAGGGAAAGAACTGATAGTACGTTGATGCTAGCTGCATAATAAACTCCGTCCATACTTTTGAGATTATCGAAGTACGTTCGATATCCCAGTATCCATTAGAAAGCAGTTCGGCAGTTAACTCACAATTACACAACAGAAATGACTAATATTAGGGCTGTAACGGGGATGAGAATTTGAAAATATTGGAAACGGTGAGTATATCAAACTTCAAGGATGGGGTCGCAGAGGGAAAATTTCTTGTCCCGTTAAAATCCTAACGATTGTATCTGAATTGAAAGATTTTGCTTTCTAATAATATTTTGCTGAGTGCAGGAAATGCCTGAGCAAATCGTGGGCGCCAAAAAATATCCAACCTTTTCACTGCAGTTTTCTCGCTGTTCGTAAACGCCATCGCAGAGTGATGTGGCACCAGCGGAACAAGCGCGACGTCGAATACGCTGACCGTTGCCGCAAGTGGCGCTGCAGGGAGCCCAGTCGCCCCACTGCTCCCATTCGGCTTTGGGACAAGGATCAAGGGAACAAGCTTGCTGTTCTTGGCCACTGCCGTCGCATGCGGCTCCAGGAGGCGAGCAAGAGCGGGTTCGCAGATGAGTGCCGCCACCGCACGACGCGCTGCACACTGTCCATTCCGCCCAGTTGTCCCATGTCGGCGCTCGAGCCGTCGTCGCTATAGGACAGTCTGCTACGTGACACGGCTGTGTTTCATTCGCCGCTCCTTCACAACCAATCTGCAACGACTTGTCAGGCTCTGATGCGGCTGATAGCAGCGCTAAAGAAGAGTTCGTGCCAATTACCTAAAAATTGACAGAAAACAATTAAAAAAACATAATTATAGAAAATAATACGTGCCAAAAATGGACAAAAATGAATCATATATTCCACTAAAAAATACAAAATTTGCACAAAATATTCCTTTCTTACCGCATCACACGTTCTCGATCGCGATTGCGTCCCAGAGCCGCAGGTCGCTGAACAAGCGCCAAACTCCGACCACGACGACCAGCTCGAACCAGACACCGATGTTTCTACTCCGGCTGTTCCTAGGGGGCAATCTGATGAGCTAGCTACTACCGCCTTGCCGCTACAGCTAAGTTTCTGCAAGCAATAAAGTTTTGCAGAGTCGTAGGTAGAGAAGAACGGACCAGGCAAGAGCCGCCGACGCAGTATTTGCCAGTGCCGCAAGGCGAGCCCTCGGGAAACTGGGCCTTGTTGCGAATGAGCTCAGAACCCGACAAATGGCACCAGACTTTGCAAGGTTGCGCAGCATCTAAAAGTAGCAGAGGACTAGAAGGGGTTGAAAGAACGCAAGAATGGCAGTAAGGACATACGTAGGAATGCTTTGCCACTGAGCTGACGATCGGGCCGAGCGGCGTCGTGTAGGAACGACCGACAAAGACGATCGCCGAATTCCTCCCTCGTCAGGCCGTCACACTTGGCGCCCAAAGAGCTGTCACACACCATGCCGCGAATGTGCGATCCCGAGCACAGTCGACCACCGTTGTTCGGCCTAAACTGACTTCTTTCATTTGATACATTCTCGGTTGTTTCTGTGTCCCTTCCCACTCGGCTCATAGGCCTGTTCCATTATGTACCATTTTCACTTTATTTAGGACATTTTTCAAGTCAAGCTAATATGAAAAATGTCCCATTTGGTTTGAAAAGCGTCTTTATTAAAGTCGAAATGATGAAAGACTATTACCATCACAACTGTTGTATGCTAAATATGGCAATTGGTCAGTGGTGACCTGCGCCGATAACTGATTAACTTTTTGCACTTATAGTAAGCGTTGCAGCTGAACAAGGGGCGTTTACGTCGAGTACAAACAAATTGCCAGAAACACATGGTTTGTTTGGGCAAATATCTCTCGAATTCATCACGAGATGCGCGAATATGAAAATTTTCGCATTACTTCAATCAAGATAGATTATCGGCGAAAATTGCTTAAAGTGGCGTTTAAACTGGTTCATCCGCGGGAAACCGGTGGGATGGCTTAAGTGATTTTTTGTTTGGTTCTTGGCGCGCTGGCTAACATTCGGCGATGTGAACTTCACCGTAATTTCAATTGGGATAACAAAAAGTTGTAAGGTTTTGTAAAATGGAAGTGTGAGCGGCTTACGCGGGATCGGAGCATGTACGTGTCTGGCTGCGGAGGCGGATGCTGCCGGTGATCTGGCAGTGATCCACGGAGCACAGCTCGTCCGACGTCCACACTGACCAGCCGCCGTCGATGATGCGCGGTGGCGTGCCTTGGGTCCACGATCGACACTGTCCTTCGATGCAATACTAAAACTGATCATATCAACGTTATGTTCTGCTTTTGAGAAAAAAGAGATTAGCTTCAGGCATTTATCGAACAGTTTTTCGCAAAAAATGAACGCAGTTGTTTTTAGCAAGAACACTATTTTTAGCAAAAAACGCTAATCGAAATTTTAGTGCATTTTAAACCCAGTTTTTCCAAGATTAGATTCGCGTCGGGTAACTAGGGTGTGACTTCTTGTCGGCTCGGCTATTAACTTGATACTTGGAAATGTCGTTAAGTTAAAAATTTTGGGTTGTGGGCCGCGGTGGAGCCAGTTACGCCATTCGCTACGTACAAAAAATGTCATTCGCAGTTTACCTGTTGTCCGCCGCACCAAGTACCTTCCAGCGCAGGATGGGCGGTGGAAATCGTTGAACCACTATTACCGCACCATAGAATTCGACAGATATCCTGCAATGCTCAGTGGTTGTCGCTCAAAAGTTGCATTAATTTTAACGTTAAAATGCATTTAATTACTTTTCAACGTATTCGTACCCTATCTGAAACAGCTATTGACTCTGTTTTAATGGGGACAATATCGAAATACCAGTGTCAGTAAACATGTAAGAAGAACAACGACCCCCGAGATTATTGCCGGCATATTCAGATCTTATATTGTATATGAATAAGGTGTAATGCATAAATATCTGGCCGGATGTATTTCGTCAGTGCAGCAACGTTTTGCCCCGATTTGTAGAGCGTTAAATTGTCTTTTATCAACTCTTGCTGCCATATCGCACAAAAGATGTTTATGTTTTCATCTATAGAGGTCACTTACTGAATGCTGACGTCCGGCTGGGATCTCCACCTTGTAATCTCGTCCCCAAAAAAAGGCGCATTGCTCGTCGCCGGTAAACCGCTGACCCGGCAATCGGCCGTCGCTTCGATGGTCTTTCGTATGCAAACCGCCCGAATTATCTCGCAGGCAATTGCGGCCTCCTGTTCGCCCTTCGCTGAAAACAACTTATTGTGGTTTACGTCCTTCGTCGATGTCAATTGCGCGACACCAATTGCCCTCTGTGCTTGTGGTCAATCGGTTGGCGGCCTATTTTTCTATTGGCCAGTTCATTATTCCTTAACAGGAGAGGCCTTTTTATCTCTATATTTTTTACTCCATCACTGATAACTGTACAAATTATGCGATTACTACAATTATGTGAAGGAGAGACGACGGCAGCGCTCGTCCTCGATGTCTTAAAACCTTCGGTATAATATTATATATTAGTTAAACTGAATGACAGGAGAATGCTCATAAGAATAACTCGGGAGTGGTAAGAGTTCACTGAATCCGATATCAAAAGTTTAAGAAATAGAGGTTGATCAACGATCCCGCATCCCGTAATTCATTATTTTATAGGACTGCCATTTCAATATTCATTGCGGAATTTTACGATGGTTGATCATTTCCCGGTCGTTTCTAGTGATTTCCGGTTTCTGATCAATCGTCGCACTTGCAACTCTGCAACTGCAATAATTTTATGAAATAGGTCCCAGAAGGATCTGATCGAGTTCAGAAGAGTTGATGTTTGTCAGAGTGGGGCAGATGGGACTTGAGTGAGCAAAGAGAGCGGCGCAGCTTGAGTTTTACTCAGTGGTCATTGGTCATCGCAGACGCCACCCTTTCCATCGCGACCGAAATTTTCAACTCGAGGGTGAATGTTAGTGTGACGTAGCGCAACGCTCGGCCGCGCAAAAAACCCTCTTCTCTTATTATATGATGCGCAAAGTTTCAACCTCAATCCTACGATCTAGGTTGACCCTGCAATTCAAAAATAGGCTGGCAGCCAGATCGTCTGCCAAATCCGATGATATTCTTCAAAGACTTTCTCACGATTCAGTTCCTGATTGATGCGCAACAAATCTCATGGAAAAGTTTAACAAAAAGTTGAATGAAACTAGTTTTCGCGCATGTCAACTCCTTTCATTGAAATTAATAGGTCTGTAGTACAATCCTCAATAAGAGTGTAGGTGCACTGATAGTGCGTGGTTTTTGTAAGGAATGATTCGAGTCATATTCGAATTTCCCATAATTTCCCGTACAGTAAGCAGTGTAGCAGCTGTTATTAGCTTCGTAACTTAATATTACGGATAGAGTTATTGGTTTTGTGCTGTATATATTTTTTTAAACAATTCTAACCATATTAGTGACCAAGGCGTCGCACATGCTTTCCGAATTTCAGACATGTATGCGGTGCTCGTCATACGATTAAAATGAATACAATCTTACGCTTTTGCGTCAGAAAATGCGGATTTTTGAGGCCCAAGCTAATAACGAAATTGTACTGCACACAGTAATTTAGAAGAGACATCAGAAGGAGTATTGAAAATAAGATATAAAAGGCTGGAGAAATTAAGGATGCGGGCTGAATGGCGTCGAATGTAACTAGGACATTGCTTACTCGAGCTGGAGTAAGTAGGCATTGTACTCGCGAACGGAGCAGTGAGACCAGGTGGTTTTTCCTGCGCCGTTGACGGCCGACATTAGACAGCAACTGCGACTACATTGGTTCTGCACGCCATCATGTACCATCCCGAGACTGAAAGCAAACACAAAAAATTCTCCATCGATGCTCAACAATGGCGCAAAGAAAACGGGGGCGACAGGAAGCGCCATGGCGTAACTACATACTTGTGTCCCAGTTCGTGGGCGAGCACAAAACTACGCCCCAAGTGCAGCCCTTCGACCAGCGCGCATGCGAACTGCTCATCGCACATGCGCGCCACTGGCGCCACGCCAGCTACGCTCGTCGTCGTGTGGTAAATGTCGTAGCTGCAACAAATGCACATCAGTTAGAGCACAGGGCAGCTCGTCCTTTAAAGACATATTCGATATAAGGAAATAAGGTTTGGGATCGTCGGTTTATTATCGAGAGAGATATTTTTGACACTTTTTGATATGCCAAAGAAAAGATTGTTGAACTGTTAGGAAGAGTCCTTTTTTATTGGCACCAGCTGCCGCAGTAACTCGCGGAAAAGAGTAAGCGACAAGACACACCCGGTTAACAGCACAGCGCCGTCCCAATGTCCGGAGTTGGTGGTGTCGGTGCCGGGGTTGATCAGTTGTTGGTGCCGGCAGAAGCCGTCGAGCAAGCGCTGAGCTTGACCGTTCTTATGCGAATCGGTTTCGAGACCGGCCTGAAAAAAGAAGACCGTCGTGGGAACAGTCAACCACAAATATGAAATGTTTTGGCAGTACCGGCTGAGTCTTCCACAGTTCATACCGCACGAGGATCACGTCGAGATTGGGTGAAATGGTCGGCTGTTGATAAAGGACGTAAACATTATTAATCAGCGCCAGCGAAAAGTCGAGCAGCTCCTTCTCCGCCTCATCGGCACCAAAATCTTTGACAAAATGCTCCCACAGCTTCGAGTCCATGAACAGCCCGATCTCCAGCGTCAGCGGGTCCATTTGGGGGAAAATGAAAAGGGAATCGAGCTGTGCGCTGTCCGGCACAGTATAGTTGAACTCTGAAATCTCATCTAAACCAGCAATTTGCTTCGGAACTTGCCAAGCGGTGCACCCCGTTCACCTGCGAAGCCCTCGAGTCGGTCTACGGACTTACTGACGTCACAAAACTCGCGAAACTCCTCTTGCAGTTGGACGAACTGTTCTTCGACAACCGGCGGACTGTGAATATCATTCGTATCGTCCAACAATCGAGGCGATCGCTTGAAAATGACGTGATGTTTGTCGGAGAAGACGCTGTCGCCGTCATCCTGCCTCAGCCGGAGGGGAACTGGGTGGAGCATGAGGAAATAGTCGGGCATGACTATGGCCCCGCGCACGTAGGCGCAGTTCGATACGGCGGCGGAAGCGTTGCCGTGTGACAACACGGTGCCGAGGTAGTGGCAATCGCTGCGATACGGTAGACCGTCATGCAGCCGAGAATCTTTGCCGTCACGTATGACCGTGACGATCTCGGGCGAGACGAGCCGAGAGTTCGGACGCAAATGCAAGCGGTAATCCTCATTCCAAGCCGAGAAACTCAAAAACAGCGCTTCGTCGTCGCCGTCCACACCAACGTGTTCGGGCCTGATCAAATCATATTCCGGCACTCGATCGTGGTGGTCAACGCCGAACACTTGATGCAACTCGCGTTTTGTCAGCCGGTGATGAAACGTCTGAAAGCGAAAGCCATTACAGTTGGACTGTCACCCACTGACGTATTCGATTAAGTATTCGTGCCAGGCGTTTGGTCCCGACGGCCGGCCGCAAAAAGGTTGTATCGCGAAAATTGCGGACGAGAAAACGAAAGCGTACCTGATCAGCGGCGACCAGCGCAACGCCGCAGACGAACGCCAAGAGGGTCGGCGAGAGAGGAGAACCGCCGCTTCTCACCATCTTCTCGAAACTATCCGACGTACTTGCGAGTCACTGCCGGAAAGAAGGACATCGTCGTCATGCGCTCGCGTCACAAACAGCGTGGGAGGCGCGCAACGGAGTGGCGATAATGCGTCCCGAGTGAAAACGAGATTGCCCAATGTCCGGCAGATCCGAAGGTGGTCAGATCGATTGTTGAGAAGGTGGCGGCGGAAAATTTGAGCCGCGGGTCCGTGTTCTCGGTCAGGTCGGCCGACGAGACGGTGCGGCGGGGCGACGAGGCGATGGGGGTGTCGCTGCGGGATTACATCACTCATCGCCGACCGTCCGCGCGCCGACCCCAACTCGCCACAGTCCCTCCCGATCTAGGGCGGATTTAGTGTGGCAATCGTTCAAGTTCATCGCCGCCGGCCCGTCGACACCGATTCCACACCCATCTGCCCCATCCGTAGATCCCCCGACTGCGCCCCTAACGGCGTTCGGTAGGTCGTTTTTTGCGCCACCGAATAGGCGGTTTAGAATCACCGTGGCGCGGGGCCATCGCGATCACCTATCGATCGAATTGACCATCATGCGCCGAAATGCTCTCTGTCGCGTAGGCATAGGCTCGCATCTTTGAGACGATAATCGTGGCATCAATGGCGCGAAACTGCAGATAATGTCACGCATCGGCGGCTGACAAACGCGGTCAGTGTCACAGGTCGATGTCGAATATTTCATGAATACAACACACGGAAACGCCATATTGTTGCAACTGTTGAGGAAACCGACAAGTAGGATATGCATGGGGATCAGTTTTCAATCAAACAAGGACACGAATAGAAAGAAATGTCACAGATGCGCCTGCTTAACCCATCTTCGATAGTGTAGGGGTCAGCCGTTTACTATGCGTGATGCGTTCCGACTATTTGCTGCTGATGTGGAGGAATGCCTGAAATGAAATGCGTGAAGCGACAGTCTCTAATGCTTGTGTGCATAGTGCTTATTACCTATGAAAAAAGGTGTGCCCGTCATCTTCAGATCAGAAAGGAAACAAATATTACACAGCACATAGACGGAATCAATAGTATTCAAAACGAGTAGAAAGCTGTCTTTGCTCAGAGGCTGCAAATGTGGCAAAATGAAACGATACATTTGCAATATTGCATAAAAGCATAACTTTTTATTAGCAACTATTTGATGATAATGGAACGGTATACAAGCGCATCGATGATCAACATGAGTAAAAATAATAACAGTGTTATTTTGGTGGTGAACGTTTTGTAAGAAACAAAACTGGGGAGGAATATTATCTTCATATTGCAGTTCTATTTCAGCGCTGATTTGCTCAGAGGGTGAACATTGGGCAGTTGTTGACAACTATGAAGAACGAATTATTTATCCCCTTGCGATTTGCACGCGTGGGATATTGATATATGTGCAGATTACATTGAGATATTCGCCCCTTCGAGCTATTTCGCGCAGCCGGCGCCGCCCTATTAGAGCGTATATATGACTCGAAGCGGAACAGACCACTAAGCGAACGGCCGACTTCCGCTGGAACCCGATACAAGAGCCAGTAGGCGTCAGTGTGTTCGCTTTTCGTTTGCCGTCGTACTGCTACATTCATATTCCTCCATTCATTCAATCATCCGAGCGTTGAGTATTTGTTTGACTTGGCGCGGCCGGTGCTACTAAATATTAAAAGCCATGTCGTGGAACACAAATGCACGGCGGTGGGTTGAGTCACGCCGCGGCGAAGGAAATATGACTTCTCATTCGTTGTGGAGCATGGAAGAACTGCTAGTGGTTGGCGGTGGAATTGTGGAGAGGAATGAGCGGAAGATGGAAGTGTTCGTGGTGCCGACTCCGCTGCTCACGGACTTCATTGAGATCAGCCTGCTTGGGGTGGTGTTTCTCATCGGAACACCCCTCAATTTGACCGTTCTTTTCAAGCTCGTCGCCGAATATCGCAAAAGAACCGCCGGCGGGATGATGCAAGTAAGAAAATGACTATTTCGAGAGAATCCTCGCCGGGGCTCAGTGGACGTATTTTGTTGGAAAAGGACAGGCGGATAGGTCCTTTCTCTTCACTACGCATCTATTCAACCTGACCCTTGTGGCAGATTATGGGGTCTACCACCACCTCCACCCTCCCTTTTTGGGCGCACTACTTTTGCCTACAAAACCGTAAATTTGCATTAAATTTTATTTCAGCGTGATTTGGGCACTTCATTGACACTGATGAAAGCTCATCTAACGGTGTGTAATCTGCTGGTGTTGTTGCTGTTCTGTCCTTTCAAAATTATCTGGCTGGCGACGTATCAATGGATGGCCGGAGAGCTGATGTGCAGATGGGCTCACTCGTTGTGGCTTTTCGCCTTCTGCGCGTCTTCGAACGTTGTGGCCGTCATTGCCGTCGATCGAATGCGCCTCGTCTACCGATTCGGACGCGCTCAACGAGTAATTCAGTTTCGCCTTGAACGCTAGGAGTTTTTAATCTTTGATATTGTGAGGTAGGGACGATTTTAATTGGTTAGACAATCGTTCTATGCTTGAATGAGAGTCGAAAAAACGTATATTTTTACTCAAGTTACTAATGACACTCTCGCCTCCGCACGACAAGCGGTGCACAGCGAAAGTACATCACCAATAATTCATTCTGTTATTGCGTGGGATGCGTTATTCATTTAATGAATTTGCAAGCAAGAGCCTTCAGCTTCCAACTGGAAGTGTATTTATTCACGGCGGTGTAATGATGTTATCCTTTTGATGAAATGTCGAACCGCGAAAGAGAAACCAAACTAGTTGAGATAGTGTGTTTTTTCAGGGTCGTGTAGTGGTGACGAGCGTGGCGCGCAACTGTCTTCGATTCGCGAAGATAATGCTGGGAACCGCGTGGGCGATGGCGGCGGTCTGCAGCATTCCGCAACAGTTCGTGTGGACGACTGTCAGCATCCAGCTGCCGTCCAACAGAACGTGGAGTCAGTGTACGACAGTATGGCAGAAGCAGAGCGCCTGCGCCCAGTTCAACTGTATCGATCGGAAGAACAACACGATTCAAACCCCACCAGTGTCCAGACTGACATACCACATGTTCCACATGGTGACTGTGTTCTGGCTGCCCTTCGCTCTGGTCCTCATCAGCTACGTGTACATCGTCCTCGAACTGATGCGCTACGTCTGCTGCTCTTACAGTGCTCTGCTGCGCGGGCCGGTCAGCAAATACTCCGACTCCAGCGCCAGCGACGAATTCGCCCTCGCCACTGTGCGCACTCACACCTCGGCGACCGATGGAAGCAACAGTGGCGAGCGTGTTTCCATCTCAAGGATCAATCATTTGCCCATGACGCAGCTGAACATCATCACTAAGTACGTAACGAAAACTTGCACCTGTACTCTGCTATTCACAGAGAGTAATTTGATGCATCTACTGCTATCAATGGGAAAGATGAGTACCTTTAGCGTTTCTCCTTTCAATTGTACGTAGCGAGGTGATGTCGCGCGTCAGGAGTCTACTTCATAAAACTGTTGCGAACTGAGGAACTGAGTCTCAGTTTTGCGTATTCGTCATCGCATTGTCTTATAGGAAATTGATACTTAAATGGAACTGAGACTCAATGGGCCCGTTTCATGTCGCATACTTTAGCTAAAGCCGTACTTAAGTGCTATACTCTATCATTGTGTTTTGTAAGACTTTTGCTGAAGTAAGTGATACGAAACCGGCCCATTTCCCGTAAGTCTCAACGTTTCATGAAACATACCCTTGGGATTCGACACTTCTGAAGAGAATATGTCTTCCCTTATCTGACTGGCTTTTTATGGAACAGAGCAACGAGCCATTATCTGGGAATGTTTTCAGAATTTGTCCAATCGAGCGCGCGAGCGGTGCTGAGACGACGTTGCTGAGTGAAAACGGGAGCGTGGGGAAGGAGAAGATGCAACCGTTGTGGCGAAGTCAAATGCGTTCGAGAATGTTCCGAACGAGTGCGTCGATAGTGGGCTGCTATGTGCTGTGCTGGCTGCCATACAACATTCTCGCATTGGGCGTCGAGATCAGTCGTGAATGGGAAGAGCACATCAGCGAGCACGCCGAGTGGATCAAGTGGTTCGTCCTGCTCAACGCCCTCCTCAACCCTTTTCTCTACGGTCGGCGTAAAGATGGCTGCTTCTAAGAATTAACTGCGTTCTTTCCCTCATTGGCACCGAATATTTGTGATCTCTGATTACGAGTACTGTCTCCTCTCTCTTTCTCGCTCGCTCACTTCATATTTTCAAACATTGTCGCCCTATTTGCATATTAATTATACTGAACGAAACTTGTAAATAAACATATGTGGACTGTGCGTACTTCTGCTTACGATGGCATACATGAAAGCCGATGAAATGGGGAAAGAGAGCGTACAAGAATGTGGCATGAGAAGAAAGCCAATCACCGAAGTCGAACATTTGACCGTGCTACAACAATGGTCTTGACATACTTCTTTTCTTGCTCTTAACACATGTCGAATCCCCATATCGCTTATGCTGCAATAATGGTGCGTGTCGGTCCAAAATCGCCAAATGTCCCTCCTTTAGCGCATCGAAAAGAAGGCAAATGCGTTTCGGTCGTGACGTCGATACATTTCTTCTCTATTTACTCACCTTCCTCTCCGGATCACATTTTTTACGCTTCACTCGCGGTATGATAGGTTCGACCGGAATGATGACAGAGAGCAAATGTTTGTATTGTCAGTTTTGGAGAGAACGCGTTGGATGTACAACGGATGTCCTTGTCATCTCGTTTTGTTTGTATTTGCTGTAGAAGGCGGCTGTGTTCGATTACATCCGACATTAGGTTCGCCTCTTTATCTTCACTTTGCACGAAACCACACACTCTTTTCGACTTGAGAATGTGTTGTTAGTACGCGCTTGATTTGTATCTAAAGCGCCGACTATATCAGCAGCGGTGCACTTTTATTCCAATTTATCGCCATCGTCCTTGACAAAGTTGCACAACTACGTGATACGCGAAGTTGATGGTTTTACCATTGTCCCACAGTAATTGACATTATCTACACTCTTCGACCGCAGCAATGCCAAAAACTCGAGTTTCCTCCAGTTCGCCCCTCCTATTGCGACTGCCCGTTTTGCCTCAGACGGACTATAACAGAATGTTTGATTCGTGTTCGTCTATAAGTACGATCGTTGATGAGGAAGGCGATTTGGGTGACCGATGCGAGTCAGACTTCTTTCAGTACGTCGACAAAGAGCGTCCTAAAAGCGCCTTAAGGAACGCACTTAGTAAGGTACGCAATCCGCTCTATTCCTGTTTGAAATATCACTGATAATTGCGAATCTTGCTTGCAGCCAGATCCAGAGCCTCAACTATGTACCAATTTTACCTGCAAATGGGAAGGCTGCAATCGAAAGCGACGCCCTTTCAAGTCTTACAATCGCCTTTTACTACACCTGCGCAAACATACAGGAGCCAATAACGCGATCATCGCCAGTACAAAGGCCCATCGATGCACTGTAATCGTCTTGATTTACTTATTTCTCACCTTTGGACGTCGAACCCATTGCGTCTACTCTAAAAGTATTCACACAGCTAGTCGTCATACGATTTTCAAGAGTGCATTATCACCTCTTTCGCTTTTATGTAGCAATGTTTGCAAGTGTTTTTGAAATATGTTCGGCGTCTTACTCTTCGAGTTTCAGTTTGACGGCTGTAACAATGTTTATCGACAACTGAAAAACTTGAAGAAGCACCTGCGTCTACACAAGAAGGACAAGCTATTGTACTCGTGCGAAATGTTTGATTGCGGAAAAGCCTATAGCAGCGCCAACAGTCTCGCCAAGCATTACGAACGCGACCACTCCGAGAATGCACCAATCTACAGCCGCTCGGAAACGCGACTCGATCGGTCATGGTTCTACCAACGATGGCCGTCTCTAAAGGGCGCCAGCCTTTCGCCATTGCTCCCTCATGAAAAGCCACACAACTTTTTCACGAAGAAAAACGACAAGGGTGCACCACTGCTGGCCAATGACGAGCTTAACAACGCAGTTAGAAAGAAAGAGAAGAACAGTCCACCATTGCCACAGTACGAAGATCCCGACTGCTTCATCAGCAAGAAAGGTGAAAAGAGCTCTAAGCAGCAGGCCTATGACACACCTAGCAATTCCATTAGAGCTAAAGAAGAGAGAAATTCACAGATGTCGGCATATGACGAACCGAGCCGCGAAGAACCCGAGCGCTTCATCAACAAGAAAGATGAAAAACGCCCAAAGCAACAGCAGGCCTATGATAAGCCAAACAACTCCATTAACGCTTATGAGGAGAAAAATTTTCAATTTTTCGCTTATGACGAACCAAGCCGCAAAGAACCCGAACGTTTCATCAACAGGAAAGATGAAAAGAGCTCAACGCAACAACAGCCTTATGCTAAACCTAAAAACCTAATTAAAGCATATGAAGAGAAAAACTCGAAATTTTTCGCTTACGACGAACCAACTCAAAGAGCCAACACGAAAACTTCATCACTGTCGTTTGGGAAAATCAGTTCAGTAAAGTACGAAAACATGTAAGTCAGTGTAGCATGTATCTCCCATATAGCTACCGTATATAGTGAACACATATTTAACTTCAGTAATTCATTGTCGAAGTTCGCTGACAACCATTCACAAGACAGTACCGATTCTTCAATTGAATGGGAAGTTTTCACGACCGAGAGTGAAGGAAGCAATGACATTCGCTTGGCGACGCGCCGCCAATCGGATACAAAACTCAGCCCATCGAATCCTCAACTGCAACGCATACCAGTTAAAACTCATTCAAACAGCAGCAGTACTAAGAATATCTCCATTATTTCTGTAAGTACTATTCTGTCCGATCGAACAATTGCCGGAGCGTTTGAACAAATGTCGTGTTTTCAGCCAAAATCAGTGATCATACCCTGCAGTGACAACGAAAGAATTAATGAACTTCGTCCTTCTGTAAGCAATCCGCCAAGCCTTTTTTTGCGAACAAATCGTGGTTTCAGCCGAAAGCTTTCTTCCGAGTTTTAACCAACGACACCAATTCAGCTGAAGCAAAGAAAGAGGTCGACACCTCTGTAAGTAATTACCAAATTTATATGAGTTTAATTTATGGTTTGACATCACTTTAATCGTTTTTAAGGCCTACTTGTTAGTTAAGAATGTACTGGATTTGCTTTTGTGCCTCTCAATCACGCATAATAAAATACTGCTAACCATCTTGCGCAAAAATGTTCAATCCAATAGACCTGTGTTCTTCAGAAAACGCTCTTTGTGTCCTCGAACTTGTTCATACATTAAAATACAAGGGTGGTTCAACTGAAAACAATCATTTTTACATAGACTGTGATACTGCGAAATTACTGTTTTCAGTTGAACCACACTCGTAATAAGATATTTAACATAAGTTCTGTTTGAAGAAGTCGAACGACCGGGGGAACTTTCGAAAACCGGGAGAGAATCAAAAGAGCTGCGAGGATATTGACGACAATCTTCCCAAATGAAGGGATCCCCTAAATCGGGACATTCTCTACACTTTGCAAGCTTGGGCGGCTATCTCCTTCACTTTGCAAACTAAAATAACCCAGATAACTGTAGGAATGGGATAAATGCAGCTTTTGGCAGGAGTTGATCGTGCTTTACTTATTCCTACTGTCATAGCATTACATAATATATGATTGTTTTTCTTTGCAGTAAATTATTGTGCATTGCAGCCCAGTGAAGCTACGCACCTCTCAGAGCTTCATTACGTGTCGTCATGCGAGTTCGTCTGTCCGCTGCCCAGCTGCGATGATAACAAAGAGGATGGAGACGATGAGGGCGACGATGAGGGCGACGATGAAGCGGAGCCGCTGCCATTTTTGTCGCAGCAGTCGACGCTACTCGCTCATGTGCGCAATCAACCATTTTAGAATGGCCTCACGGCGTTTGCTACGCTAACCTCCTTCGAGACTCACCGCAATAACCCCACCTCTTCTGCACTTACACACAAAGGTCAACGTCGAAGATCTTTTCTTCGAATCACAAACTAACCGCTATTTGAGGTTTAAATAGGGTTTAGCAAAAGTACAGCGAAGAAATCGTCTCTTTGGACCACAAAATCCAGCGCTCTTTGAACAAAGCAGAATGTCTCAACGAAGGGCAGCAGTTCTGTTTTGAAATATTTAGCTGCCGTGGTCCTAGCTTTCGCTCTTCCTGATTATATATGGGGTTTGCGAATAGATGAAATTTGCAATTTCAGTCGCAAAGAAGTACGATGAGGTACTGTTACGCGGACGACCAGAAAATCTCTGCGAGGGGGAGACACCAATCGGATGTCGGTCCGCGGACTGAACTGAGAAAGATAGCCAACGAAACAAATGAATATGCCAAACCTCGAAAGTTGCCAACGAAAACGAATGCGGTACGATGCTGCACTGTCGTCCACGCCGAAACGGGGCGTATGGACAAAATTCTGAGCGTGGGCAGAAAAATCAATAATTTTGTTCCTAAGATCCGCTTCGGCGTGGACGGCAGCACCAAAAGTTGCGCCCTGTTAAATTGTTGATGATTTAGAATCCGTTCGACGATGAGGCAAACCGAGAATGTGAAAACGTCTACACCGTTTCTCCCAGTCTGGTTCAAAACCGAAAAATTAACAAGCCTTACTACTATAAGAATGCATTGAGTCCGCCGCTTCCTCCACCTCCTCCTCCAGCTCCTCACGCTGCGCCTTTCATCACCCGCCTTCGCATTGGAAAACTGCCGAGCGATTCGGAATCTTCCTCCTCATCTACTGGACATAAATCTAGATAATGAGTGGCATTGATTCTCCCTTTGTTATTAGGGACGCGCTAAAATTGGTTATCATGAGAACACTGATATTGCAGAATTGAGAACGGTTGGTCATTTTTCGGTAGTTTCATGCTTTCTGGACAACCATCGCGTTTGCAGTTCCGCAACTGCGCATTGCAATAAATGCCATAATTTTCTGAAGTAGATCCCTGATTGACGAGCTAAATCACCAAGGAATCAGTAAATCATGTTGTATTTATTATGCTTCGCGTAATGCATTGAAAACTATTAGTGGAAGTAGGCTGAATAACTGTTGTCATGTCGACAGCCAATCAGAATGATTCAGACCGCTAAAACTATCCGCCACCTGTTGCGAAGTATAAAAACAACCTGAATTATTTGTCTCTCTCTCTCTCTCTCTCTCTTTTTCATGGTGACGGTGGATGGGACATGAAAAGGGCTCCAATGACGACAGAAATTTGTTCATACTACATTTGAACAACTATGTTATCAACGTCACACAGAAGATTGTTATCATTTACAATTGTTATAAGGAATATATGTTCTTGGTTTGCGTCAATATTTATAATGTGTGCTCATTTGTTGGTCACATTCAGTACTCGAATAAACAAACATTTGTTGAATAGCAGCAGCAACACTCAGTCTACACCATGCATTTCGTGCGTTCATTTTTTTGAACTCCCTCATTGACTGAATGAGTTTGAAAAATTCTCGCACAAACTACCAAGAAAATGGAGGCGACCTGACTGAGGAAGAGTTTTTGCAGCGCGAAGAGAGTTGACAATTGATGAATGAGTGACAGAAGGACCACACGAGCAGCGTGTCTCATTGACGCGCGCTTTAAAAAGTACTTCAGTCAGATAATCTGGCCGTAAAGGTACCTTCTTAATGCAAATGAAAGCTGAATACTTTCAGCCAACCGTTTCAATAAACTGCAGCGCAACCCACAAGCGTCATAAGAGTGAGTTATAATTAAGCAGAAGAGTGTTCTTTCGAATGAAAATAGTTAATTGTGTGTGCGTACGAGACTTGATAGCGTTTCATCAATTACGTAAATGAAGTATATTACTTTATGAAACTTATCATTAGTCGCTCAGCAAGAAGCATTCCATTCTGAGAATAAATGTATCTTTGAATAAGATAAAAGACAGTAAAACTCTAAATAGCATTAATTGAAATATTATCAAAACTGATAGAAAAATTTCAAGCTATTTGCAACCATAATTCCCTATATTTACGTGGAACTAATTTATATGTTAGTTCCAAAAACTTATTTTCTAGAAAGGTATCCCTATAATAAGTAAACTAATTGTGACCATCGGATATCATAGCACATTCCTCGAGGAGGAAATTACGATTTGCATGTGTAGTTAGCGTAATGTTTCCTGGCAGAGCAGTAAACCAGCAATATACAGTTGTTTTAAGAGAAATTTCTCGTTCCCATGATTTTTTTAAAAAGAAATGCGCGAATAAGAGATAGAATATTGTGTGTGTTATTATTTTTAAAAATCGTTCCAGGTGCTTCATTCAAACAAACGCCTCTGCAGCGCGCAGCCCGACTGTCATTAGTGATTTCTGTTTAATGCGTAACTCGCTTTATAGCGTGCCATTAAGTTGTAAGGTTGATCGATGCAATGGAAAGGTCACTGAAAGTTCGAGGAAGAATACTTTCACTGAAAGGTGATTGACATCATCTTTCCCTTGTCACACGAGTAGCGTGCGTTACTGTCGCACAGTAATCTCCGGTAGACGAGCGCGAGTGAGAAGGTTGTCTGCCATTAAAGAAGTGGTCGCGCCACCGATCCGATGACTGCCCTTTTTCAACCTATCTGCGTTCTTGACTTCCTTGGAAATAATGTCATGTAACATAAGCTTCTCAGTTAACAATACATATATAAGAAGAGCACAACGGTTAATTTCAGGAAATCATACTCTTGCAAATAGAATTATCCCTTGTAAAAAATAACATTGCAATGCGATGAAAGAAATGATCGTGGGAAGTGCGAGTTGTGACGAAAGCTGAGCGATGCTTCCAGGCTGCGGTCAAAACAGATCGGCGTGGAAACGTTTGTTCTTGGCAACAACGACGAGAGGGCCACATTTGTTTGTCAATACGCTTGGGAAGAGTGACATTGTTTGAAATGGATATCCGCTGGGGCTTATTTCACTTGACTGATGACAGCGAAGAGTGTCACTGATGTGGCACAAAACAAACTTGTGTGCTTCCTCAAGTCGAGTAACTGTCAGACCTTTGTTGATTCCTTTTCAACCAGCCCAGCTCTTGCAGCCTTCCCTAGTTTTTTGAATCCGTCTATTGTTCCAAGTTGCCAGCGGTTTAAAAGCCCCGGCTTCCGTGTCCTCGCCTCACAAATTTTCTTCTCCCTTTCAGTTAGCAGACTCTCTAAAGACCACGGTCAATAGACAGAGTTCTTCTTGAACATTCTTTAGTGAAGCATGAAATCAAAGTCTAATATCACCAGTTAGCTATTCGTGTCGGTTTTAAGTTTTCATGTCGCAAAACAATCCAGAATTTTTCTTATTATTTGAAAGCTATGGAATGTAGAATCGTGGATAGAATTAGAAGCTCGCCTGGCGCGAACGTCATCGGCTTCATTAGAGGCTGAGACAATGTCGATCAGAGAGATATACACGATTCGCGTTGTTGAATGTTTGCCTCGGCTCTGTTGCGTTCCTTACTGTCTCCCTTTTTGCGAAACGCAGGTAGGTCTGGGGCACGAATCTTCTCTTTCAGTGGTTTATAGGCTCGCTGCCGTGAGTTGCTACTAACAATGATTGGTCGATTGCGGTTACTTTAGGTGACGATCGGCAGCGCTGATGCTTTTGGAACCGCACGGTCTCTTGCGGCTCCGATTGCGATGGTCGTCGGCAACGGGCGCCAATCGGCGTGCGTCCGCCACCACTACTACCACCGTCGATGATCAGTCGTCCATATCTATGTCGCCGCCAGTAACCCATAAAGCTCTCACTCAAACAGACTCCTCGGCCGATTCGGGCGCGCTCGGTCTTTCATCGTACGCTACCGATGATCAAATGCAAGTTTTTTGTTTCATGTGTGAATAATGTTTTGGCGCGCTTAACAAGTAATCTTACATGGCACAGCCAATTTTGCTTTGAAGCACTTTCAACCCCTGAGAGAGGCTGCCAAAGATTGCTTTNATTAACTCTCATTATAGCCGCCGTTCGAATGCGAGCTGGAAGGTGGCTTCAATTTTTACGCCGATCCGAATGCGCGAAAACAACAGTTATCCGCTGACAAGAAAGGGAAAGACACGAACAGACGCATTCTGTCCCACACGATCAGCGAAGCACCGAGTGAGCAGTCGATGATGCACGACGACTCGGACGAATTACAGTCTTCAATGGCACATCCTCACCAGGCGCTCCAGCCTCCGCGAACAGTCAAGCAAGCGATTGCTCAGCAACAGCTGAAAGATATCCTCAACAAAACTCCGGCGTCCAAGCAACCGCCCAAGTCCAACACTAGTCATCCCCTCGTCTTGCAACACCTGCATGATGCTTTTGACAAGCAGCAACCCTCCTCTCCTACGCATCAGCAGCAGCAGTCAACCATTAGACATATTCTTCCGAACTGGACTATCAAGAAGCCCAGTCATCATCTAGAACAGAAGCTCCATTTCGATGACGATCTAGACGATGAACTCACGCAGCAGTCGATTTCGAAGAAATCAAACGTCAGCATCGACAATAGACGGCAGCAGCAACTTCAGGAAGAATTCGAAGAAATCCAGCGTCTCCAATCTCAGCGCATCAACAGATACTTGCAAGGACAGCAGCCGCTACGCCAAGTATTTAACGGGGCCTCGAAGCATTCGTCGGTAATGCCACCTAGCAACGATTCGCGTTGCCCCCGAAGAGTACAGACAGTGCTGGAAAACTGTGACGCCACGCTGCCGAGAAAGAGTACGAAGCAGCTCGCGAGCGAGCTAACTCGCGACGTTGGCTGTAGTGCGTCAAGTCAACACAGTTCTATGACTCTGCGACCACCCAGAGAACATCAGCACTTGCTAAAGATACCCAGTTTCATGAGCAAATCGCAGTCCATTCAGCATCTCCCGTCTCCACAGTCCAGTGTGAGAAGCAGACTGTCTCCTAACATTCGCTGCAACCAGTTTTCGCCGCGCATGCAAGAGCTGCAACACTTTTTCGACAAAGCGCAATCGATGCAGCATTTGGCATCGTCATCACGAAGCACCATCAAGCCATTAACCATAGCAGACGATTGCGATTCTTCGGCGCTCAACTCGATGCAACCGTCACCCGCGCCTTCTATACAGCCTCTGAAAAAACCGCATAGCGTGCTGCCACACATTTACTTTGAAAGAACGCAGTCGATGCAGAGCCTGCCGCCGAAGCCTCCGCCGGCGAGCGAGAAGCCAACTCGCCGCCAGAAGCAGCAGCAGCTCTTTGAAGAGGAGCAGTTTGAAAAGGAGGCGAAGATTGTACGCGCACAGCAGAAAATGGACGAAGAAGAAGAAGAACACGAAGCGCGTCGCGCTCAGAAGAATTCAATTGAAAAGATGAAGCTGAAGCCGATTCGGCGCGTTCAGTCGGAGCGCACGCCGCGTCAGCAGCGTGTTCAGCAAGCTTTCAACGAAGCCCCGCCTCGTCATCATTCTCCCCCCTCCCACCCCGACAACAACGAACTCCGTCGCTTTCCCAAGTTCCACATTTTCTCCACAGATACCGACTCGGAATTGTCCCAATATCAGACGTTTCAACAAGCTAGCCGACTAGCGCATCGACAGCAACGACTTGAAGAGATTATGGACGAACTAGAGTCTTCGTCGAAGCAGCGCTGGTCGTCCACCCAGCAGCTGAAGAAGGATTCTGCTCGGCAGCAACAACGGCAAGAGTCGTTCGACAAGCCGCATGGACAGAAGCAAAGTGGTGCTACCAAGGGCGTCGTATTTAGCGAGTTTGCGGAACTCGAATTTTAGCAGACTGCAGTATCGCCAACGTCCTGCTGTCGGTGTTTCGTGGGCCGGCTAGTCGAAGCTTGCGGAAGAGTTTGATACCACCTAAAACGTGCAGGGACGAGGCGAAAGTAGAGCCGGGAGGAGGAATCCCCCGGTTTTTGAAATTCCCCCTACTTTTCGGAGATTATCACAAATTTCCATGTATTTATCGACTAACCTCCCGCCTACAACTCGTCGGTTCCAGCTTCGCGACTGGACTCAGGATGAGAGATAGGCGAGATAGGCAGAAAGTTCCTAACTTTTCCCAAAGCTTCAACCAACCGGCCTGACATCTATGGATTTGAAATGTGATATCTTCAAAAAATATTTGTATTAATGTGCTGTGACGCCCGCAGCCTGGTCTATATCCATTTCTCCTGAAATTTTGCGAATCTATGCCAAACTACTGGGCAATGGCAATCTTTCCGCTTTGCTTCACACTGCGTAAAGGTGTACTGAAAACTTACTGTTACATAAGCATCTTTCCAAGCTGAGCTCTGTGGTGCAATGTTCCTTAATAGCTCGATGGCGAGTAGTGCTTGATGTCGAGTGGACTTCATTTGCGCGCGATAACAAACAGACACAGGAGCATTGGGGAGGGTTTACGCAAGGGGCGCCGTGCTGTTTGCCCATGCAATCAGGCCGGTATCGCCAGTCGGTCGGTTAGTCCGCTCGCGCTGTCTCGCTAAACCGTCACACTGTTGATTGGAAGGAGATTTTCATCAGCTGACTGCTAACAATCGTAGCATCTCGATCGTCATGAGCGCATCGGCGGCCAACGGCGAGGACGTACACGTCAAAATTGTACATCCGGAAGGGGCAAAGACGCGCACTCTGCTGCGATTGGCGTCAGTGGAATCTCCGGAACATGAGCGAGAGAAGTCGATTGTGATCGCTGATCCAAACAACTATGATCAGATCAAGGCGATCGCAGACTTCATAGTCAACGCGCTGCAGCTCTCGGACACGCCCACCATCGGTATCATCTGCGGCACGGGACTCGGCTCGCTCGCCTACGAGATCACAGAAGCGCGAGGCATCAAATATAGCGAGATTCCCGGCTTTCCCGTCTCCACTGTGTCCGGCCACAAGGGCAAGCTCATCTTCGGTAAGCTGGAAAACAAGAACGTCTTCTGTCTCCAAGGTCGCATCCATGCCTACGAGGGCTACAGTCCAGCCGAGTGCAGTGTACCCATCCGGGTTATGAAGTTGCTCGGAGTTGAAGCGCTCATAATGACGTCGGCCGTCGGTGGAACGAATGAAAATTACAAGCAAGGCGACGTCATGCTCGTCAAGGATCACATCTTCTATCCCGGATTTGGTCTGCGCAGTCCGCTCAGAGGACGAAACGACCCCAGGTAATCTTCAGTCGGTGTCAGGATCGGAACATAGGGTCACTCAGAACGGGCATATCCAATCTTTCCTGTTTTTATGAACATGCTGCGCGTTGTGGTACATGGTATAGTTCTCGTGCCTTAACATGCCTAATATTTCATCTAATATTCGTGCTTTCTCGAGAAAATGTGATGAAAATGTAACGTGCCCCACAAAAACTGTTATCGGAACCTGCGAAATTGCTCTGTCGAAGTGCCCCCACACGAAGACTATCTTTAAACCAATTCTTAGCTTATCGTATCGTAATAAAATTGCTGATCGTGCGGAAATAATTGTAATTAAGGATGTTGATTTAGGTTCGGTCCTCGTTTCCCGTCGATGAATAATGCGTATGACAAGGATCTGCGCGAGCTGGCGCACTTGGTTGCTAAACAGAAGGGCTGGTCGCTGCGCGAAGGAGTGTACGCGATGGTGGGTGGGCCGCAGTTCGAGACACCGGCGGAGTGCCGTCTGCTGCGCGCCGCCGGCGCCGACGCCGTCGGCATGAGCGTCTGCCACGAGACGATTGTCGCCCGTCACTGCGGCATCAAAGTGCTCTGCATGACCCTCGTCACCAACATCGCCATCGTCGACGGCGACATTATTCCCAAAGTCGACTCCTTCCACGAGGAGGTTCTCGAGGAAGGACGCAAGGCTACTGAGTGCGTCTCGTCTCTCGTCAAAGGAATCATCAACGCCTTGCACTAGTAAAAGTACAGAAGACATTCCTGTCGCAAGCGACTTTAGTACTATTGTCCACGTCATAGCCTTTGGCCGATTCTTCAATACGTCACGAGTAAAACAAATGTCACTGACTGCATCCGGCTTGCGCTGTGTCGGTGCGGCTCGTTCAAAGCGCCAGTCGGAATAGTTTACACTCGACATAATTTTGAAAACAGGAAAAAATTACTCCAATTTAAATAATTTTCGTAACTTCACTTTAACACATTCGAATTCCACTCGTGCACTTTCTTACAAAATACTATGAGAATGTGCCTATCACCTTGATAATTATCTTTTGAGCCTGAGTTTTTAGGTGTTCAACGGCTGTGACACGGACTATATTTCTGCTGACCTTATAAGAATTGTACGCATCGGTCAAATGAGGAAATCAGTGTCTCTTAGTATTTATTCATCTTATCGAATGAAATATGTGCCCTTGTGGCGTGACGTTTGTTTGACCATGTCAGACGGTGGCAAAACGATTCCTCGCCTATCGCAAGCGTTTGAATGAGCGATCGTCAATCTTTGCTATCGTCTCACCTTCACTTTAAGATAAGAGTGGATTATTAAACACCGTGTTATAACAAAGCAAAGAGCTCTTTCGAACTATAGTCAATATTTGCGATCGTTAAAAGGGGGGAACACTAGTCATTCGTAGCTGTGGGAAAATATCGTAAATTGTTCTTAACTCCGTGTGACAAGCTTGCTGCTACTCATATCAATTTATGATGTAATTGACTAACTGGTAAACAGCATTGCCATACGCAGCTAATAGCGATCTCATGTTTCATAAAACTGCCGAGTGTTGAGACTGAGAGCTTGAGTCTCGGTTTGTCCTCAACATCAATGTAGCGTACGATAATGCGACGGCAATTACGTAGAAGCGAAACTCCGTTTCTCAGTTCTCAACATGCAATATTTTATGAAACAGCGCCCACAGCTCGAGATGTCCGGTCTTCCTCTTTAACCTGAACATCAAGTTTCACTCTTCCACGACCAGGTTCCCACGCATTTATCGGCTACATTCTACGCGCTAAACGCAATCAATGATAGATTTTAGCAGTTGATTCAAAATGATAGTGGCAATTTAGGCGCTATCTTTGCTGTGGGAGCAATGTGGCGCCATTTAAAATTCTTATCACCATAGTCACATTTTCATATTTCTGCTACAATATGCAGTCGTTTAGTCGGTATATGATTATGTATTCAAACCGCAATAAGAAAATATGCGATACTGCTCAGAATAGCAAATTGCAGTACGACTGATCCTCTGTTCGTGATTGAACATCTTGTTTTGGCTTCATCAGTTCTGTTCCATGATAATTTTGGAGAATGCTGACAGGTGTCGAAAGCGATGACATTGCTTTCATTGAAGCCCAGCGCCTGATGGGCGGACCAGCACTTGTTGATGGGAATGTGTTCGTTGCAGCGATATGTCTCGCAGCAGCAAAGGAAGGTCGGTTCGTTCTCATCGCTTATCATTCGTAAGTGGTTCATGGGCGTCGCATAGAAGCGCGTCAGGGCGCACTCACCCGACGAAAGCCCACTTCCGCACCCGAAATAGCCGGCTTTCGTCGGATTCGATCCCTGCGAATCTGGACCCATTTCTTGCTTTCCGACACGCCACTGAATTTGTGCGCACAATTATCACATTTGACAATCGATAAAAGTTCTGTTGAACCTGTATAAGTGCAGCATTACGGCATCGAGTCAAGAGCTGCAACCATCTGAGTCCTGCATTTGTTCGCTATTCGTATAGTATAGGAGATGGTGGCGAAAAAATAGCTGCATTTATCTGAGTTCTATAGTGGAGATTTAATCATGAGAACGGCTCGGAGGGTGATGAAACTCCACTAACATTAAGAAAGTACCCTCATAAGATGCGGAATGAAAGTCCATGGGAAGAACCGCAGTTAAGGGGGAAAATATAAATTGCACTTATACTGTTGGGGTCCGTTTGACACAACTATTGCATTATTGCAAAATTAAAACAATTTTACGAATGTTGTCTCTGACCATGCACATGCAACAGCTGAAAACTAACCTTTGTTTTATTCTCATTGTCCCAACCATCGAAATGCAGCTTCTGATAGCAGAACGGGTTATAGAACGCTTTCTTTTCGGCGACAGCATCCATGGCTCTGTTATCGGCGCACATGGGGGCGAGCCGTTGCTTTTCTTCGTATTCTTCCAACATTGAGAATGTATTGCAGAAATTTAATTGACAACAACAAAACAAGACATTCGTCGCTCCCCTTTCGGTGACTCGGGCGACCATAAATACGCATTTTTTCGAGAATCTTACCGCGATCTCGCAAACATTGGGCTGATGAATGACATAAATGTCTTTCTCACTCATCTGCTTCCGTTCGTAGACGGCTAGCGCACTCTGACAATACGTCAAGTTGGTAGTATAAGTGGAGTTATCAAATGGCCACTTGGAAAAGCAGTGGAGCGAATATAGGGTGTAAGGATACAGCAGCAAACAAAGAAAAGCCAGAATCATAGTGGAGTTTGGAAATAGTGAAGCGAAGTCGTTGTACAGTTAACTCGTAAGTTCTTAGGCCACTTTTATTTTTCAACAGTAACACGCATTATTTAGCATGTTAAGCATAATACTGCCAAACTTAATCATGCGATTACGAAACTTTAACGATGAGGGATTCTTAAGATCTACTGCTTTCTACTTATAAAAAATAGTGGAGAACTAAGAAACTAATTTCATATTTGACATTTCGAAGAGCACGTGTTATTTTGAAAGTATAAACGCGGCCAAAGAGAAAGGAGCGTGAGAATGAGTGTGGCTGCTGATGACCACTGAAGACGACACGTGCTAGCGGAAAGAGAGCAATGAGCGAAGCGATTGCGCACTATTCTAAATGCAGCATTGCACCATTAAGCATTTCCCATAGTCTCGCATGCAGCTTTGATCGACCCCATTGGCAGCACATTGTTCTCATCAACTAATCACGAGCGAAACAGCTCGCAGATGCGCTGTGGGCTATAAGGTTCTTGCTATGAATGGGAAAAACAACGCGTTTCGCTTCTGTTACATACTGTTAATGCTGCTGCTACTGTGAATTGACTGTTGAATCGCACATTGTTTGCTGCATCGAAAAATATTAAAACTGCCCGGTCCCTATACATCACGAGGGCCAGTTTCACTTCATAACGGTTGTTTGTATCTGACACATGATCATATACGGCTGAATGATGCTACTGAATTGATTGGGCACATATCTCAACGATTAAACTGTAGCGAAGTAGGCCTCAGACGGCGTGTTAAGAAGCAATGAGTGCGAATGCGAACCATTCTCTGAATAACAAATGTTTGTGCATTTTTACTCTCTCGGATTCAAGATATTGCATCACATTATGAAATTTCACTTTCGCCATACATTGCAGTAATAAATAGTAACGTCATTCGTCCTAATTTTCGTAGAAAAAATCGTTTTTTTTGTGTTTTTTCATCCCTCCTTTGGTGACATCATTTCTTAAGGCGCTTGGCTGGAACTCCCATCCCCACCCCAACCTCCATTTAAAAGTTAGAAGTGAAAATCAATGGTGGAGGAGTCGCCGTAATCGGGGGTGGCGCTGGAACCGATGGTGGAGGAATCGTAATTGCTGGTGGAGGAGGAGTAGTCGTCATTGTAGCACTGCTCGAGTTTATCGAGGGGCTGATTGTAGAAGAATTCAAACAGACCTTAAAGAAATACATTAATAAGACAGCAAGAGACTAATGAAATAGAGAAGATGACGTCTACTTTTAATCTCATAATTTATCTTTCGTATGGTTACTTGTGTCTATCCTTCGTAAATTGTATACAGTAATTCAACCTTATTAGGAGTTGTTTTGCCGGAAAACATTTCAGCAATAGCTACGCAGTTTTTTCGATCAGTGGAGAGAAATTCGAGATTTAATCAAGCAACGACTCTAAAGCCGAGAGCACACCGCTGCTTACTAGTTTCACATACCGAAATCAGGAATCTATACTAAAAGCAATGAGATATGGTATTTTGCAACGAAAAGAGACTCTTACCTGTGCAAAATACGTTATTTTGCATCGCAGTCTATTCCTCAAAAATAATTTGTGCGTATAATGTGTCGAACATACTGTGAAAATCTCAAAAGAGTGGGCGGGACTTATCATCCGATTATCGGGAATGAATTATTAATTCTTTCACTTTTGAGCTGAAAAATCTTACAATATTGAAGCATGTTCGGGACCAAAAGGTGTTGTCAGTGGCGCCATTTGTCAGTATAAAGACGTAACATACCGTCAGCGGTGAGCGCACCGTCATGATCAGTGTCGAACGGATCCATCAATTTGGCGGTGGTAACATTTTCTATGGGTTTCAAGTTAAGTCGCTCTTCCAGGTATACCTCTAACTCGGGTGCTTGCATTTTTCCATCGCCTTTATCATACATCTAAAATTTATCGAATAAACTGCTACTAGTCGTACCAGTTTATTGTCGTCATCTTGGATATACTCTTATAATCTGATCTTATTATTACATTAATCATATTCCGTGGATATTTAAGTCTAAATCCGTCGTTGTATTGTTATTAATTAATCAGTTTTTCAAAAGCATATCTGCTTATGTTACAAAAACAATATAGAACTAGAAGACTAGAGAATTTAAATAGCTGAAATAAATGGCTCTCTTTACACATAGCACTTAAAATATTCCCAATCAGTTTTAATTTTGAAGATATCGGTCTTCAATTTGAAACGTTTATTATAAAAGTAAACTTTTTTATATATCAATACCGATTTAAGCTTATTTTCGGTTGCAAAAAGAACAAAATATCAGGTAAGAATTTAGATTGAAGAATGTGAATAAAAGATTCAACAATATTTTCAACTGACGTCAATGTAGTTTCGGAATCGGTAAAGCTGCGCGTTCTTCTCCTCGTCTTTCAGCTTTTGCACATATGCAGTTTGTTCTTTTTCCGTCACCTTGCCATCGTCTGAAAATCGATATTGAATTTTACTTTTCAAGTGTACACGGATAAAATTTGAGTAAATATTATAAAATTCCGTCTGTGTAGCTGATACACCTACCCTCTACATATCAAATCAAAAGAAAATTTTGTCTGATTTGATTAAACTTATTTGATTTGTTTCACAATGTTCGACAAACATTATTCAACTAATTTGAATTGACCAGAACAATAGTACTCAGCCATAATACTATGAATTATACTTTTGAAGTGAATTACATTTGGAGAGGCCAGAGACTTTTTCATAGTGATGTTGAAAATTAAGAATTAAGAAACTCAGGAAATGTCAACACTTAGCATTTCTATGAAACAGGCCCGATTTTTCATCATAAACAAAAGAAATAGATGTTTTAAATTGGGATAAAGATAATAATTTTAATTTTCAAACCACTTCGTGCGGTCCTTAACCTCTAGCTCGTACGTCTATTCCCCCTATCTTATCAGATTATAAAGAAGCACACGTTTGCTCGTTGGTAATGCTTTCCACTCATGTGTTTACGGGTCACAAATTGAATGAAAATATTAGTTCTTTATCCGACTCTGATTTTGAGGGCGAATCATCTCAAGAATGGAATTAAGCTACGTTTCACCTGTTACTCTCTGAAAATATTTGGGAAGCCGACGGTTTTAAGCGCGCCGCGTATCATATCTTTATGGAATGAAGGCAATGATAGTACAGCCTGCTTTATCTCAGATCTTTGCCAAATTAACAAATTATGCTCAGCAAACGGCTGAAATAAGTTTCATACTGAACTTGTTACAGATAGCCTGTTATTTTAGTTCTTGGAGTACATAAAAATTCATAATTACTGTTTGTGTCGACTAGCGCGAATCTGGCTTTTTCACTGCTCATGATATGTTCGTAAATCAGGTTCACCTTCAAGAAGTCGTCCAATGTAAGCACTGTCTTGTTGTCGCTGAGAGCATTCTCGAAAAAATAAGCTGAAAGTAAGCTTAAACATAGTCGAGGCTACAGTCATTTATTTACAGAACTAACCAGCGGATGCCGAAGATGCGATGCTGGGGCCACCGTAGTAATAGTCGTCATCCGAGGACTCCACATTCCCCCAAGCATTAAGAGCAATAGAGGGCGAAAAAATGGAAACTGTAGCAATAAGTGCTACCAGCAGCAAAGAGTTGGTCATTGTGTTCTTGGGCGTGCTGCTATTGTCCTCGCGACTACGACACGCCGGACTGAATTGAATGATTGCTGTTGCAGAATTCATTAATAAATGCGTTGCCTTAATGGGGCGCCGTGAGATAAGCAGAGCTGGTTTCAATTCATTATGAGAGCATTATGCAACCCATACTCGCGCTAAACGCTCATTTGCACGCTTATCATTCAACCAGTAAACATGAAGAGCTGCATTTTTCCACGTTGTTTGAATCGCCATTGTACACGGCATTAAGACCTATCTATAAGTCCACAATAACACGTGTATGTTAAGCATTTCATAAGCTTCTTAGTTATACTTTTATGAGGACACTTTGTTCTCATACTCTTCGTTCTTTTTTGTTATAACAGTATAAGTATAGTATGACATAATAAGGCAGTATTATGCTTGAAATGCAGAATGTGTTATTCTGTAATTTGAAATACGGCCTCGAACTATCTGCGTGCTCTTTGTGAAATCGTTTCCTACCAAAATTAAAAGCCTTTGATAAATATTGTTGTCCACACATTCACGAGACGTGATACTATTGTATGCTTAAGCCGGGACGCTTAAATGAGTAGACATCGATGATATTGCATGAGTTTGAGTGATGAAATGAGGATACTCGCGCAAATGTGAAAATGTTTGGTGATACTGACTATGGATTCTTCAGCTTAGAACCATCTCGCTCAATGTTTGCTATTATCAATGTTTTTCTTGCGACCTAGTTTAAAAGTTGACGATGCGTTTTAGGCTAAGCGTAAGATTATTTCTTTTCCGCGAATAGCCAATTCCTTCATTCCAAATCATACCATGCGTGGATACTCATTCAAGTCTCTCGACTTCAGTATACAATACTGACACGCTTCGTTATGGCGTGAGCAACCGTAATGAACATTGCGTTCAACAATTTCATTGCCTTTACCAGCATTTGAGATTTATTCAATGCACCTTCAAACAATTGAACTGGAACAATATCGATTACAAATCATAATCAACGAAAAAACAACCAACGCCAAATAAATGAGTCGCCTGTCTACCCAAAACCGAAAATGCGTAAATATTCGTCACCACCGGGATCAATTTCGTAAAACGAATGTAAAATGCAGAAATATAATTACATTTTTGCATTTTGCATTTAAATGAGTTTTACAAAATTGACCCTAACCGAGCGCAATATTTCAAGCTTTCGATTTGAGAGGCTTATCCTTTTGATCTTTCTTTTCATCAGCATTCTTTTGCGCCTTTTCTTTGGCCTGAAAGATAGAAAAAGCCATTTAGTCGAAAATTTCGATTAGTAATAAATAATCTTGCCATGCACCGTAGTTGGCAAAGATGAGCTCGCTTTTCGGCGAGAAAACATTGTTTTATATTATGCATTAAACACGTTTCTTGGATTATATGCGCATAATAGAAATTTAATTAATTAAAAGAAATATAATAGAAAGAAGAGTTTTCGACTCTCGAAGCAGTTTGCCTCATTCAATTTAAAATTTCTTGGTACCGATCGGAAAATTTTGGCTTTCGTTACAACCCAATACGAGTGCAACGCATTAACACGATTGTAGGTAAAAAAGAATAGGAAAATAGGTGTTAAACTGCCTGTCATCATATTTCGTCACTCTTCCATTCCAATTCGTAATTCTTCAGTTCAATTCCATCATCTATGCATTCAGCTTGAACGCAATGTTAACAAAATTGAGTGGGCAGATGAAGAAATTGAATGTAACGGTGATGAAATAAATGCAAGGTTGAAGAAATGGAATGCAAGAGTGACGAATGATGGTGACAGGTGGTGTAACTGAAAATGTACGAACCTGTCTGACGAGGGGTACAAGTTTGCCCTCCTTGGCGAGGATCTTGAGCAGTTCGACGATGAAGGGAATATAATTGTGTCGTCGTCGGACGTTCTCCTTCTTAAACTGGTCGGCCCTCTCGTCTTCCTCAGCGATTAGCGTCTGCAGGCTGTACAGCTCCTCTGCCACTTCCTCCGTGTCCATTCCCGACTGCAACCATATGCTCATTCGCTTACACAATTGTACTGATAGTAAAACTGTGAGTGTACTGTACTTACACTGCACTCTTATTATAGTACTTGCGCTGCGCTATACTAGCACTAGTGTACTTACAGTACTCGCACTGTACTGTACTTGCACTTTACTTTGAAGACTTTGACTGCACTTAAAGTGCTTATATAGTACAGTACTTTACTGTACTGCACTTGCACTCTATTTACAGTACTTACACGGTACTTACTGTATTTAAAGTATTTACAGTGCAGTGCTGCAAAAATGCTCATTCTCTTATAGTAGAATTGCATTTGATATCGAATCTTTTGAGAACGCGTTCTTTCAATTGTTTTTGTAGCTCCAACGCGAAGGTGGTCTCTAAGATAATCAACGTGAAGCTGAATGGGTACCTCGGCCACTCGCACTAACTGCCACTTCTCTTTCCCTTTTACTTCCTTTCCTTATCCCCCAGCTCCCTCTTCCATCGCTCCTTAAACTTCACTCACCTCTGCCAATTCCTGCACGCGCTTCTGATATTGCATCCGACGGTCGGGCACCACCGCCATCAGGTTGAAATGGATCTCGCCTTCGCTGTACCTGCAAAACAGCCATCTGTAATGAATGTCGAGAAAAGTGATCTTATTGATATCAATAAGACGAGATTAATGCTTCCTGTCGCAGTGCGCTGCAGTACACATAATTAACTATATTTAATTATTAGTTTTCATGATAATAGCGTACGTTATCGCACCGTTAAATCACAGCATAAACCATTTCCACTTTAACAAGAGCATTTCCCAAGTCAAGTCAACACGCAAAACGTCTTCTTTGATTGTGAAAGTGCCCTTATTAAAATGAAAATAGTACATATTCGCCATCAGCAGCCAAAAGAGAAGCAAAAAGAATCTATTTTACTTTTGAATGCGTTTCTCGATGACGGGTCGAACGGCATCGAGCCAATCTTGGCCTTCGGCGACGGGGCCCAAATCGATGGGACCCTCGCGAAGGCCATCCAACTCGTAGACGCGGCCTTTAATGGGCACGTAGGTGACGAAGTGATAGTTGTCGTCCTTCTCCGGCACGCGCACCTCCGGCAGCTCGAAGAGATGATTGCGTGCGAAACTGTTGTGCACGTTGCGAATCGGCTCGCTGTTGCTTAGACAAAGTCCACGGTTCTGAAAGTTAATTACTGAAGTAAAATTGTACTCGGACACTTGATGGTTACAGCCCACGCCTAAAGCTATATCGACTTTGTCTGCACAATTTATTTTAGACCCCATTTTGGCAGCCTTTTTCATAGAGGAAATCCGGTCACTGTAAACAGAATGGAATGTATTGTATATATGTTGCTTTCAGCTATTTATGACAAGCTGACTGCGAATCATATCTGCTCATATTGCAACTGGCCGCTAATGATATTTTTACAGGTAGCCGAAAAGAATATACACTATAAAAGATTGAATCGTACGGCGAAAATTCATCATGATCATAATTTCTTTAAGTTACAAAATGATAAGAGGCATAGACAGTAACTTCATTTTTAAAATACAAACCGCGGGGTCGAATCCACTAGTGAAAGAGTGGAAATCATTGAGGATGGTTCCGAGCTTGACGTCAGAATGTTCCGAGTTGAGTAACAGATTGACAATGGCCTGCGTGGCGCACGCGTTCTGAATCACCTGAAAAACAATTTGACAAAATGTCAAACGACCCACGGAAGAATAGGCCGGTTTCATATAGTGTACTTTAACAAAAGCCATACTTTGCAGGTATTCTTTTGCACTGCGTTAAGTATAACGTCAGCTTAGAGCATGCTTTGCGAATATTCTCCACCATTGCATTGAGTACGACTTTAGTTTAAGTACGCAATATAAAACTGGCCCAGTGTGACCGACTTGTTGTGCGAAGAAGATCGAATCCAGACGGGCGTCGTTCACCACCGAACCAGAGGGCTCGTCACCCGGCCGCCATTTGAATAAGAAGATCAAGCCGTGCACTGGTCTGAAGTGACGTTCGACTCATTTTTAAGACATACTATAATTGCAGTGGAGGTATAATTCTCACCGATTTTGAACAGAATTACCAGTATGTTCAGTTTCCGACAAATATTTTATTCTTGCCGTTATGCATGTAAATCTGACAAGGATTATTTCACCAGCGTAATATACGCCCTTTAATCTTAGCTGAGGTATACAGTTTGCCTATGACTGCCTATGAGCGTTAAGCAAACGAGGTAGTGTCAAAATTTGTTATTCAGTAACAGATAACCTCAGGAAACAGGGATCAGTGCTTCATTTCCTTGTTACTAACTAAGAAATTATGACGTTAACATCATAAACAAGTACTAACACGTGCTTACTTGAGATTGGCGAAGACCTCGGGATCGAGGCTGTATAGCTCTTCGACCTGAATGCCTGAGACGCCGAATCCGCGAATCAGCTCGGTGAAGACACCCGGGTCGGATTCGATCAGGCACCAATTTCCCGCGTCGCTCATATTGCTCTTCTATGTAATAAAACTTTGTAACGCTCCTCGTGCTTAAAGCAGATTACGTCGACAAATATTCTTTCACATCTTTTTCACACATTTCCGTAGCGCTGATTTCCGTCTGGTATTGGAAACCAGAATAGGCAAGCATAACAACACGATACAAGTCACCGTGGACGAGACTTTACTTTCTTAAATGTACAAACGATGCAATCGACGATTGCTGACAAAAGAGACGCAGTTGAACAGTACACCTGCGCTTTCCAACCGACGTGTTCCGATGTCATAGAAGCGCTTCAAGAGACGAAACAAGCGTACGCAACAATTCATTGAGACAAAACGACGGATTTCATCAGAGACGCAAACTCATTTTCGCGTCGAAGGGGAATGACGAGGAGAGCGCGGCTTGTTAGCGCTAGACGACGAAGAGCTCGCATCTTGCCTGCAATAGCCGTCGTTTAGCAGAAGATATACTCGTTTCCATTCATATTTGTTGGTACATTTACGAAATTGGATGGGAATTTTACGAAACTGAATTAGAGAATTACGGAATTAAACAGCAACGGCTGTAATACTATGCAATAAATCGATGAAAACAGACTTTTTTGCTTTCGTTGGGCACCGTCGTTTATGTTTCTTGCAATGGTGATGCCGAAGATGGTGTTTGCATTTGTAGTAGCCGGTGTGTTTCCGGCGACCGTCCTTATCGCGTTCATCTCTCGTTCGTTCGTGTCGCGATCTAAAGCGATGTGGCAAAGTTGTGGAATGTCGCTCTTCTTCAATACAATCCCGTCAAGTCCATCGATAATTTCGAAGAAAGCGCATAACGAGTTCTTGTATGGTTCTAACAGAGTGTGTGCATATATATCATTTCCGATTAAATAAAAGCATTTTCCAAAGTAAACGGAATACTCTTTGACTTTATTTCCCAGAAAAGTGCTCTTCTTAAAATAGAAATGGTTTAATGTCGAAAAACTATGTGAGGTCTCCAAAAAGCGCTTACCCAACGGAGCGATCATCGGTGTGTCGATTGACCGGACTGCGAGTTCGCGGGTGCTTGGGGTCTCTATCGCGTGGCGATCGACTACGCGCCTGACGACTGCTGCCAGCGGCGGTCTTATCAATGGATCTAAAGCGACATATTTCAGTCAAAATTTACCGATCAGTTACAAGATGTCTTAGATTGAACAAGATTAACTGCTTCGATAATCGATAGCGCTTCTTTCAATCAATATACGCAAGTAAAAATCTAAATGTGACTATCATTCTAGGTGAAAAACTATGCTCGAGCACTGAAAAGCGAGCTCATCTTTGATAACAGAGCCAGGCTCGTTTTCTTGTTACTAATCGAAAAATATGGACTACAGCGAAACCCGGATAACTGCAGCTTCGCAGGATTCAGCCAAAAGCTGCAATTATCCGGGGTGTAATTTCACGGGTTATATTGTATATTTAGGTGAAAGTGGCGACGACCTTTCGCGACTGGCGTGACGTTCTTCCTTCGGCTTCTTCTTCTCTTCCTCCGCTCTCCGCCTCGCGAGTCTCTCGTGAAACTTCGCTTCGATATCCTTCTACAATACACCACTATCAAAATCAAAAATAACATCAGCGCGTCATGCAGTCGAAGCAAGTAACCCAATCGATGCATTCAAAACAATCGAACCAATCTCACCCACCTGAATAGGAACGGGAATGCGGGGAAACAGGGTGCCGTACCAATCGAGTTTCGTCAGCATGAGCTTGCAGACGTTACCGATCGTCATATGGTCGCCGGCGCCGGAACGAGGGTCGATCTCTTCCTCGTCGTCGAGGTAGGGCTCGATCCAGGCCCAGAGATCGGCCGGCGGCTGGCAGAAGCGGATGTACATGAACCCCATGCCGCGCAGGTATGGCGAGTCCGCGTGGTTTATGAGGCTGACGAGTTGTTTACGCGTCAGCTTCAACGTGAACATCTTGTAGAGGAGGCAAAATGCTGTGCTCACAACTCCACCCGCACCCACGCCGCGCACCTGCAAATAGCCACATATGTCGTTAAAATTCTTATCCATGAATGTATATAAATCATTTTCGCACTGTACAGACATTTTAAATTGAAACTGGACGCTTTGCAAAGCATATCGGACACTTTCCACATCAACTATTTCAAAGAAACGTGCCCAAAGTGCTCTATACCATTTAAAAGCATCCAATTAAAAGCGAAAATTGTATAATGACCTTTACTTGCATTATATTAAATTAAGAGGTCTAGATTATGCCTACGCTGTGTAATCAGCCGTGGATTACTCTTAGAGTTAAGTTAATTACGCATAGGCTAACAAGATTCGCTGATAGTTCGTTATGCGCAACGAAAAAAGATTTATCGTACTTCCCCACAGCAAGGGGTGAGCAGAATTCCCTTTAATCGCTCTCTTCCCCGATATTCAGTAAAACAGCGCATCATCCCATCGAAGGTTAGAAAAATCGCAGCAGATTTCACTACCATAAAGATGCACATATTTTGGCTGGATAAGGAATTTAAAATTTGTCACATAATGATTTAATTTAGGGTATAATTAAGGGCAATGTAAACGACTACCACAAGTAGAGACGTACCCCGCCACACATGCCGGTCATACCAGTTGTCTTGCGAGTTCCGCGCTCCCATGGCTCCAAATGCTGCACCTAAAATTTTTAAACGCATGATATATCATATCTTTAAATTGCGAAATAATACGCCACTTGTTTATCTCAGTCGAGAGTTTACGAAAACTCACAATTTATACTAAAAATTCTGATTTCTGCCAAAACTGGGCTTCTAAAATTGTGGCAGTTTCTAAGAGAATGTACAATTGTTGAGCATTTCATCAAGAGCTAGGCATGATTCTAGCAGTAGTGCGCTGTTTGGTAAATCTCGATTTCGGGTAGAAGTAAGAAATATTCTACAGAGAATATAAAATGAAAGTATAACATAATGTCACAGACGCTCTGAACGTCTTAAATTCAATAGAACACATGGGATATTATGAAAGAAAAAACGAACATTGTAGTAGATCTCTTCGAGTATCTGCTGAAAATTGGTCACCTCGACCAAATAGCTCTTGAAGTAGGATGAAGATACAATATTCTCAAGTAGGAGCGCGTTCAAATTCATTGTCACAGCATTGCCCCATGGATGGAGGATATTGTTGGCCTTGGTGATCTTCTGGATGTCGGGAATGGAATTGTCGCTAACGTCGTCTTCATAGAGGACGTCCATGGAGGAGTCCATACCGATACTGGCCACCTGCAGGGCTGCCGCTCCACCCTCGGCCGCCGCTGCCGCATTTGACATCTTCCTGTGTAATCTTCGGTCAGTCTCTTTAAATTCTAATTAATTAAATTAAACAAAAACGAGCGACGCCAACTCCTTCCGTTCCGTCTCTTTCGCGTCAACGTTGCCGCTGTTTTGCGAATCGCGCGCTGATAATGCAGCCTGCATTATGGCCGATTTCGAAGTATTCGTAGGCAATCGTTGCGGGACCTACTTCCTCAAAAACTGGTTGAACTCAGATCTCATTGCGATTGGCTAATCCTTGCCACAACCAATCAAAATAGCTTCACTTTTGTCGTTTCGAAAAACAACACCAGCGCCACAAAATTTTCAGTTCGTCGAAATTCATCGAGTATTATCTTGTTTTGATGTAAATTTCGTCGAATTGAGAAGAAAAGAGAGAAAAAATAGTCGAAAATGCCGAAAGTGAATGCGTACAGCCTGTTCGCTCAATTTATGAAGCCCGAGTTGGAGCGCCGAGCCGGCCGGTCGTTGTCTTTCCCAGAGTGCATCAGTCGTGCCGCTGAACTTTGGGAAGTGAGTCGTTGTCATTATTTTTATTCCTGTGCTAACGTTTGCAGTTGAATACGTAGTACCTCCATGAAATTGTCTTCTTTTTTTTTAATTACTTTCATAGCTTTGGCTGATTATAATGAAAGTTTTTACTGCATAGAAGCAATCGTGGAATTTTTGTTTGCCAGAAGTTCTTTGATCTGTTATTTATACTTGTGGTTTTGATCGGTACCAGAGCGTACTTTTCCATACAACGAAGTTCGCTTATACTGGTAATCTGGACCGGTCTTCCAAATACTGGTACAAACGAATTTCATTGTACGGTAAATTGCCCACAATTAAAGATAATGGAAGTTCCCTCAAATGCAGATCAGTAATTGACGTGTTCATGGATGTTCATAGCTGGATGGATTTATTCCAGAGACTAAGCCCGGAAGAACGGCAAGAATGGAAGGAGCGGGCGGCCAACGACCCGCAGCCGGTCCAGAAGCCCAACAGGCCGAAGCCACCGAGCAAGAAGAAGAGCAACAACCGCGTCAGGGTGGTGCTCAGAGAGGGCTTCGAGTCGGGCGATGACGGCGACGCAGACGGTCAATATTCTGTTCTGATGACCAAAAATCAGAAACGTCTTCACGACGATTTCAATGTTCAAGAAGAGAAAGAAAACGCTCTCCTCTCGGTTGGTTACTGTCGATTCAAATATATCTGGTTAATTTATATGGCGGCACCTGCTGAGGATTGAAGAATTTTGTGGGCGTTAATTTCGTACAGTGCGAAGTATAGTGTAACTCGGATAATGTTCACTATGCGACGACAGGCTGAATTTTGTAGTTAATTATGGCGGTAAAATTCGGTAGGTCAGTGCATTATGGAGACCGCTTAAGAGCAGCGCCTCGTGTATAGGAGATCTGCTTTTAGACGGTCCCCACGTTTATTCGGGTTCGTTTTTTATCATGTAAAGTAAAGGAGATGGAAGTCAAGCAACCAACCGAGCTCTTCTCTACCATTAATGTAAAGTTAAATTTAGTACGCCAATGTGCATGGGAGGTGCTGAAACTATATACCATAGATAATATGGATAATTTGGACAACATTTATTGAAAAATGAAATGTTTGAATAGGATGATTATTGGACACTGTATTTTAGCGATACTTCGATCCTTCCGAGTTCCAACTGAAGCGCGAATGCGATAACAACGATGCGCTGAGAAAGTACGTCTTCCGCGTGCCGCCAAACATATCAATCGAAGGTCTTCTTTTTTTAATGAAGACTCCTATAACTATCCTCTAGTGACTTCCTTTTCTTTCAGTACAATAGTTCCAAATTTAGTGATATATTTTGGATATATGCGGGGGAGGGGGGGGTTGAAAGCAAGCTGAATCTACTGTCTCAAAATCCACGCGTGAGAAGGAAACATAGTCAGAAACGAGAAAGAAAGGCTTTTGAGGGGGGGGGGGGAGAGTTGTGGCGAAGTGGGTTGTTTAAAATCTTTCTGGGGGTATACGCCCTTTACGTGCCTCTCAATCGAGCCGTCTGTTTTTGCTGTAGACTGTCGACGCCGCGTACTCTACTACAAGCATGTAGTACTGCACATCGTACCACATCACTATAAGCAGACGGCGGCGCACTCGCTGACTCCCCTGGAAATCGGTCTGGCCATCTTCTCGGCTGGCGAGGGCTTCATCAAGTCGAAGACGTGGCACCTCAACTGGCTGTCCATCAACCCCGAACGTGCCACAACAATGAAAAATCGAAGTACGTTCAGTTCTTATACGTGCACGGCTTTCGTCTTTCGCAGTTTTCTCCACTTTCCTTTTCCCTAACAATTCAAGTTACCGACTTCTATAAAAATAGCAGTCAAAGTTTGCTAATCAGAGTGGTTCCTTCAAATGACCTTATGACTTTTAATGTAATTAAATCGCGCCTTTCAGCGCTGTATTCGACACCGCACAAGCTGCCGGCGGTGTTCGAAAGCGGTATGGTGGACACTCCGCGTTTGTACGATGACGTCAAGGAAGTGATAGAGGAGATGGAGACGATGATGGAGGACTGCGGCGGCGGCTGCGACGGCGGCGCAAAGGGCAAAGGAGACATTCTCATCAGCGGCGAGATGCACAACTATAATCGCATCGAGGGCTGCTTGCAGACGCTGCGCGAAGAGTACTTCCGTAGCGTCTCCAACTCCCCTGGCATACGCTGTACTTCTTTTTGTACTTGCTGGTCGTATACTTCATGTGACTGAATAGAATCCCCCCTTTCCACTTTGAGTGCTCCGTTTTTAAGTACATCCATCCACGCTTGTCAAATTAGATATTGTATGTAATGCTTACTTATATAAAGTATACTTTTTCATTTTAAATAGGGTGCTTTCAAAATTGTGCCCCACAGCTTCCAGATCAATCGGGATACTTTTTATTTTAAATCGTAGTCTTTCCAAATCAAGTCGACCTAATTTTTCTGATTGAAAAATTTTTTAAGTATATGATATCATTTGAAGAGCGTCCAATATAACAAAGAAATGGCACATACAAAGGCTGATTTAACCCGCATGGAAATCCATTTCGGTAGCGTGATTCAAGATTGAGCTCTTGGGGGAATGTTTCATTAGGCCACAAATGATCATCGATTCCAGACGATGCGACGGTGTTGGCGCGCGATCGCCTTCGCTGCGCCGACTCGGTTCTGGAAGCGATGCGCATTCTGACGATGGAGCAGAAGGACCTGGACAAGTATCCAGCAAATAACAGTAAGTTTTTACCCTCAACGCAGAGTGATGTAATACCGATGGTTGTCAGACGTGTGGGACCAGCACGTCCTGTCCAAGATCGTCACGGAGCACAAAGACAAGCCAAACATCCTTCGCTACTGCGGCTACCACGGCGATCCTGATCATCCAGAACGGCGCCCGGATCGCGTATCTGCTTGCGCCCTCGCCAGCGCGAAACTTCTCGCGTCCGGCGCATTTTTCTTGGTGGCAAGGATATAGCGTAGTCTTGCAGGTACCACGTCATGTTCGACCTGGCGCGCATGAACGGTATGCGGGGATACATCGATATCAACGACCCAAAGTATCATCCGGGCGGCGGAATGGAAGGAGTAGCCGACGAGGTGTGGCGCAATCCGAACTACGTCGACAGCGAGGTTGGTTATTGGAATTTTCTGCTGCTGTCAGGGGCTCGCGTGATAAGTGGAAATTGCGGTTTTTGACTTCCAATAAACCGCTAGCAAGTACTGCTAGGCAGGCTAATAATGAAACAAAAGAAGTGAGATCCTCATATAAGCGATCACCTGTGTTTATATAGCGACATCTGCGGATCCTTCTAGAGTATTTGAGAAGTTGAGATCACGTGATTTGCGTGATGCGAAGTATTCTGGGCATTTCGAAAACTTTCTAGAAATCTGATCAGGCAAGCCAATTTTTTACGGGATAGGGATTGCGAACCGTAATAAGGGCGTTGTGCGTTAGTGTACGAATCCATTCCAGGACCCTGACAACAGGGCGCTGCGCCAGGCGTTGAAGCCTCCGAGGCTCTCCGTCCCCATCGCCAACAATGAGTACGAGCGACTCGCCGAGCAAGACAGGCTTAAGGATCCCAAATACCGCAAGGAGCTCCTCTGCGATTCCGTCGTCGCCGACGCGCGTCCTCAGTTCCAAACTGGTCAGTCTGTCTCAATCGCCTCGCCCAAATTACTGTAGTTCTTTCAGTAAATGTCCTGGGTGTTTATTTTTTCAACTTAGGCTTGAGGGGACGTTTATTGGAGGATTTACGGTACCTTACTTTATTCGAGCTCTGTCGCGAGAATCCCCGATCGGGAAATAGTACGAGGCGACTACTCGCCGTTTCCTGACGCGAAATTTCATTGCTAGGCAACGGCATATTATTGCCGCGGACTATTTCCCATCACGTACTGTAGTAAAATTCACTTATACCGGTTTCGGTTATACCGGTCAAGATTGTCAGTCCCAAAGTGTACCTCCCCATACAAACAAGTACGGTTATACCAGTCAAAACATGCCGGTCCACCAGCGACCGGTATAAGCGGATTTCACTGTATTTCAACAGCGCCAGTTTACCTTCTCCTTCTTGAAGTAGTATAACCATGAGCTAGTCGGGTTAAAGGGCGACCGGTACGCGGACGCTACCTTAATCGGAGGCGCGTGATTTGAACTGCGTTACGTAAGGATTTGTGGCCACAGCAATGCCGTACGGTGCTATTTGAATGCAAATGTTGCAATCAGGCGAGAATCGCTTTAGGACCTCTCTCGTACTGGTCGCCCTTTAGCCCGATTAACCATGAGCTAAATTTTCAGCACAGCAACTGCACGACGCGCTGGGGAACGAATTGGAAAAGCGTCTGACGATGAAAGCGGAGGAAGAAGTGCGCAACGTGGAGCCGGCGTACAGCGTGTACGGGGAAGAGGAGTGGGTTGGTCGTGGGGCGGTGGCGCCGCCAGTCAGCGCGTGGGTGGCGGCGGCGGCGGCGCCGCTTCTGCCGCCCCGGCAGCAGCCGCCGTCCTCCTCCCACAAGCCCAAGCCCACCACTCTCCGTTTGTCCTTTTTGCTCTCTTTTGTCTTTACGCATTACTCGTCTCAACCCTTCTCCAAGTTTTCGCGCTCGTTTCATCCAACTAATGTAAATGATAAATGTAGAAATGTGATTACATTTATGCATTGTCATCACTCTATTCTTCGCAATACGCGTGATGATAATACTGATTTTGTGATGACAATGTAGAAATGTAGTCACATTTCTCTTTCACAAATTGTTTTTTGGAAGTTAATCCTTGCACACAAATTCTTAAGTGTATAGCGGAGAACTCAACAACTTACACGACGGGCTCGGATTATTGCAAATAGTTTCCTGTGCGGCCCATAGAAATTATTGATATTTTCGCTACATGGTACAGAATTTGCAAAAAAACATTTTTTCTGCAGCACCGTCGGTCGCCGCTATGCTTAGCCGTCGTCGTAATGACGCTGCTGGCCTCACCAATGAGCCGAATGGTATGTTCATTCCATTTCGACTTAAAAAAATTTTCGACTCAAAGATCACTTCATATTTGATTTAAAACTATTGTTTTGAATTACTAGTGTCTCTGATTTGGAAAATGTTCTCAAAAAAGTGAAAGTAGGATATGGTTTTTTGCAATGCAAGATTATGTTTTTCCAGAACGACATAAGCAGCTAAATGGTGTCGACCGTGGTTAGCTGTTGGGCCGAAGAGCGAAACGTGAAGAGCGAGCAGTGATTCAATTGCCGGAGTGAAATATGTCGTTTGTTGTAATCGAAAGTGTTACCTGATTCCCCTTACATAATGTTGAGTTGTTACGTATGTCATACGCAAGTGCGCGGGTTTCTAAGAAATAAATGTCCGGCTGTGCGTCTCATTGACACTGTTACGGTGCCGAAGGGGGTTGGACTTATTGTTGCATTACGGTACCAGCATTTATCGTGGTATGCAGGGGGTAACAGTGGTGGTAGAGAGACGGGTAAGCGGACGTAATAACTGCATTGGTACAGAACGAATAGCGTATTATATACAGGCCGTATTAAAGAGTAATTGTGTCTATCTTGGGTGGCTGGCGCGAACGATAAGCATTCCATATCTAAGCTGTCATCAGCCCCTTGAAAGGACAAAGTGACTGCTTAGACATACAATAAAGCGAAAACAACATTCCTATGTACAGGGTGGCCAAAAAATTATGCATTAGGGTTTGATCGACTCGTGTTCGGCACTGCAGGCACCGTTTTGCGAGCAGTTTTCTTTAAAAGATAGCCCTACTTCTAACTTAGAATTAATTTTTAATCTTCAAAATTGATTCTTTTTTGTTACTTTATATTGCTTTTATAATTAACGAGATTTTCGCACAAAATACACGGTACGCCACAAGAGTATCTCTACTTTTATTGCTTAAGACTTTGTGAGAACGCAACGAAATTCAATGCGGTTTGTTGTATCTTGTAGAGCTCTTTTTAACTTATGATTAAAAAAGAAAATCTAAGTCCGACCACAATTACTCACTTAACGATCGTTGTATAGAAATGCGAAATTTCGCATTTTCACATTTCTCACCCTTTGTTAGCGCAAGCAGACCAAATGCGCGAAAGCCGCGAAAATGCGGAATTGTGCATATCCGTAGAGAATTGGTAAAATGAGTAATTGTGACCGGATTTATATGATTCAAAAAAGGAAATCTAAGTAAAGTAGAGCTCTACAAGATAAAACAAACCGCGTTGAATTTGATTGCATACCAGTTTGCAAACATCATAAAATTCCCAGACGCTTCATTGAGCTCTCACATAAAATGCGCACATGATCGCTTGAAAGCTCATTGTTTTCATTGTTGTCAATGAGACAAGCTACAGTCTCGTTTCAAATGCCACTTTGTAGTCCGGTACCCAGGGTATTATATCTCACAATTTTTTTCGTATTATGTGTCAGCAGTTACATAATATCTCGAGTCAATCTTTTGCCAGAATCACCGCATAAGGAGTTATGTTCACGTCAGTGTCAAAATAACTCATCAAGTCGCACTTACCGCAGGAAATCCGACAGGAAAACTATTGAGCAATTGTTTTATTCAGGAAATTTGATATTGAATTCGGCAGATACAATACTAAGCCGTCATAAGCAGCGCAATTTATTAAAAAGAAGGATTGAAATGGGCTCTAATGCTGACCATTCAAATGCATATATATATGACGCTCTACACGGATCTGAGAGCGTTCGTTGAGCAAGATAAACGGAATTAGTAGAGTAAGCTCTTGAGTTCTTCAAAAAGCGCTGATAAAGAAGGGCCCTAAGGATGCAGGATGAGATAGAGGAAAGCCATGGATAAAAACAACTTAAAGTATTTTCAAAAATAGAGGGCATTCTTTTCGTCAAAGTTTTTCCACTCTGTCGTCCAAGCAGTTGGCACCGCTCCCCTCGTCGGCTACAAAATCATAAAGACGCTTTTAAAATAGGGCCGTACAACAGTGACTTCTGCTCATAAAATACTCTTCCAGATTTGAATGTCCTTGGCCGTTTAACAATCCCTTTGTGCGTTAATGATACTGTTCGTGAACTTCGGATATCTCTTTCTGCGGGCATAAATGTCTACACCTCCGTAGACTATTATTTTCTCTCAAGCTTGGTAACATATGTCATAATAACATTAATTTATATTACATAAGTAGTAGCATATGCTGTATACACTTTAAAAAGGTCACTTTCTACTTCCAAGACGACGCCTTGCAAAACAAAACGAACGTTTTTCATATCGATTTCACTTGAAAAGCGTCGTCTTTGCAGTGAAAAGTGTCCTTTCTAAAGTAAGAATGGTAATCCAATCATCGTTCTTTGAGACGATGCGATTGAAAAAGGGTTTTGGAATGAATTGCAGGTGTCAGCCATTATCGAATATCTGATTTCTTTGGTATATGGCAGTTTCGAGCCTTTACTGATTAAGCATTACATCAAGATTACAGTTTATACCCGTCATGCGCTTTCAGAAACGAACTATCATCAAACTTCCGTTTAGTGAATTTTCAATAGATTGTTTTTCAGCGATCTCCATTATAACGGTATTCTTTTGGAGTAACGGAAAATATGCCTGATGCTCTGGAGGTTAACAGAGGATATGTGGTTATTGGTGTATTGGTCATCCTAGCCAATTTGTTAGTACTAATTACTCTGTTATCAAGTGCAAAGCTCATTTCAAAGTATCAAATGCTGATCGCCCTCGCATTTGCCGACATCATAGCTGGTTGCGGAACACTCTCCGCTGGTTATGGTAGATTGATAATCTACAGTCAAGTTCCAGTTCGCAACGATACTACGGTAAGTACAATGGATTAATGCAATATTGTCGAGAACGCCTTCAGGCTGAGTTCTTTACATAGGTGAACTGTTGGGGTAAACGTCTAAATACGAAACCAGGCGCGATTCATTTTTTTCATCAGTATAAGAAAAGAATTCGTGGATAAACAGTTTTTAGGAGGAGAGATTCTTCTGATCGAGGAAATCAGAAATACTTTTTTGGACTGAATCGTGGTTGAAATTTCAGAGTAGATTTATTCTACAGTCTATAGTTTTACCTTGAGCAAACAAAGCTTCAATATTTAATCACAAAATATACTGAGAAGGTGAATATGCTTATAGTATTTTATCATTTCAGATTATTGATGAAATGTCCCACTTTGAGATATTTGTATGAATGCTCAGAAATTTCGTAAACTGCAGAACCAAGTTGTTGATGTTTTCGGTTTTTTAGATAGCCGATTGTATGCGCGCTCCATGGATTCCGTTGATGGATTTTGGCGGCAAATGGCCGGCTCTAATTGTTCTACTAATTGGTTGCGAGCGTTCTCTGGCCGTTTTCCAGCCACTTTTCTATCACGCAAAGTTTAAGAATAAGCATAGAATTATAGCAATCATAGCTAGTGCAGCCTCAGCAATAGGAATGCTATTGTGCGCCTATGGAAATCAACTAGTTTTTGGCGACATGACGAAAATAACTACGCCGATCTGTACTATTTTACAAACGTTTGGGGCAATTTTCAATGATGTATATCGAGGAGTAATTGTTTTCGGTAAGTGATTTAAATTCAAAGCTATTTATGGTCTTGTATTAACCACATTTTTCGAAATAGAAAGAAATCCTTTTACACTCACAAAACTATTTTGCATGAAAAGGCTCTAAATTAAAAATATCTTAAATGTCTCCTTTTTAAAATTTTAAAATTTGTTACATTGTAGTAAGTGAACGAAATGGCTTTGTTTCTCAATTCTTGCAAAGAATTTTGTATTTTTCTCTTACTCCCTTCAATTTTTATGATATATGGAAATTTTGAGCGAAATTGAGAGTGAGATCAATAATTTTTCTTATGATTTACAAAAATTTGGACACTCCTAATACTTGTACTAACGAATCCGGCATAAGTGTTTGTACAGTAAATGTTTCGATTTAGGAAATCTGGGTGGATTCTGTTTTTCACTTGTTGCTGCGTTATCAGCTCGTCATCAGTCGAAAGCGGCTGGCGCTCGTGGGATCCAAATGCGTAAAGAAGCGAAGCGTACCAACCTCCTACTAGCCGTTTCCACCTTCTCCGTCATCTTGGCCACACTTCCGAACCTGCTTTTCTTGGCATCTGGGCACGGTTTGTTTGTTTTTCCAAACAATACTGACTATATCAACTCCATCGTGTTCAATACAAGCTCGCTGATAAACTTCTTTCTTTATCTAATAAAAAAAGATTATCGCACTCGGTTTATTTGGCTTATCACCGCGGGAAGATTTTTCGGATGCCTGAATGAAGCATCTGTAGTCCCAACAATGAACACCCTTCAAATTAGAAGTCGGCAAAATTAAGAACGAATAAGAGAAGAAAGATGTGTTACGAATCCTTTATTTATTCACATTCTCTACTATCGGGACATTATTATAGTTCGATGTGTTTGAGGCTTTTAATGCATACTTACAATTAATGCGCTTGTTTATCTATTGGCTTGCTTGCATGCTTTGCAAATAAGTTGTGCAGATGTGCAATCTATAACAATACGCACAATAACATAGGCAAGTGCGAATCAGATCTCAGTATTCTGTCTCGAGTTATACAGTCGAAACTGGATAATTGCAATTCGACCGGGCACGATAAAATATTGCACTTATCCGGTCTTTGCTAATATGCGCTTATTTTGGCTTGATTTTTGCTCAAATCCTTAAAATATGCATATTTGAGTAGTTATATAGCACTTATACTTAATAAAACACTTTCCTAGGCAAAGAGAACTTTTTTCTAATCAAAAGGGAAATTTTTTAATATAAATCTGATTAGGATAGTGTCCTTTTTGACATGGAAAGTGTCCTTGCTAAAGTGGAAATGGTATAGAAAACATTCCTTGTCACTAAACTGTCGGGAACCTTTCCGACGTATATACAATTAGGTTAGGTCAGGTCAGAAATAATAGCATGTAACATCGTATGTAAAATTGCTTGTCGTGAACCGTGTTTTACCTACATAAGACTTTCGTATAAAACCTATCGCTTTCATGTGTGAGTTGTTGCGGTTGCGGTTGTAGTCAGGGTGTTGGTTGAATTGTAAGCTGTGTGTATTTGCTTGAGTAGTCTATTTGAATAAAGGCCTGTCCTGTGATTCTGTGAAGGGTTCAAGTCCCGACAGAACAAAGCTTCGAGATTACCAAAGTTGAAAGGCGCTTTGAGTGACATTGACATCGTTTCGATGCACTATACATTATTTGCGCAGATAATTGAGTGGCATTTGGGGGCGGTCATGCCTATTGCACTTATCCGGTCACGATTCAATAGAAAAGTTGTACAGGGGGCTTGCAAAAATATTGCACTTATCCGGTTTTGGATTACGTACAAAAAAAACATAGGACAAAATTTCGGGGAACGGATAATTGTTGCATTTATCCGGTTTGACTGTACATTGATTCTTAACTTTGCATAGCGTAAGCTGCCATCAGCCCCTTGAAAGGACAAAGTGACTGCTTAGACATACAGTAAAGCGAAAACACAACAATACTCCTATGTACAGGGTGGCCAAAAAATCATGCATAAGGGTTTGATCGACTCGTTTTCATCACTGCAGGCACCGTTTTGCGAGCAGTTTTATTTTAAAAAATAACCCTACTTCTAGCTAAGATTTAATTTTTAATCTTCAAAAATTGATTAACTTTTCATTACTTAATGTTTCTTTTAAAAGTTACGAGATTTTCGCACAAAATTCACGGTACACCACAAGAATATCCCTACTTTGATTGTTTATAACTTTGCGAGAACGCAACCAAATTCAATGCGGTTTGTTATATCTTGTAGAGCTCTTTTTAACTTAGATTTCCTTTCTTGAATCATATAAATCCGACCACAATTCCTCATTTAACGAACGTTCTATAGAAATGCAAAATTTCGCATTTTCACATTTCTCACCCTTTTTTAGCGCAAGCAGACCAAATGCGCGAAAGCCGCGAAAATGCGGAATTGTGCATATCCGTAGAGAATTGGTAAAATGAGTAATTGTGACCGGATTTATAT
>NIUQ01000156.1:0-68474 GCA_002796945.1 Plectus sambesii | reverse complement strand
TAATGACGTTTTTCCAGTTGCTGGATTCCCTTCGATAATTAGCATTTTTACTTTATCAAATGCTTTCTTAAGCAGTTTTGCATGGTCTTCTGTTGCCTGCGAATTTTTCACGTCATCTTTTAGTGTCAAAGGAACCCAGGTATTTTCAGTGTTGAATGTAAAAGACAATGAGAAGGGGTAAGCTTGTTTAAACCTTGTCAAGTACACATCTTTCAGTGTTTGTTGAGCGCTGTAATATGAATTCAGAATGAAATCTCAAGGTTACATGAAAATATTGTAAAGATTAAACGGGACATGAAATCTTCTATTTATTTGATAGAGCGTCATATTATTGCATTTTAAATGATTTCATTTAAAGGAGGTTTGAGGGTAATTGTTAGCTATTTCGTTTGGTAAGGGTTCAATGAAATTTCAGCCACGACATAATTCGCAATTGCTTTTAACATTGAATAACTGTCAAATAAACTGATTTGAGCAGATTATGTAATATTTTTACGTTCCAGGCATAATCACCTCTTATTAAGTAACTATGATGTGTAATCAAATGATGTTGTAAATGAATACCATGATAGTTGTAATTTTACGCTTTCGTTTCATTATTTTACGTAAATTATTCCATATTTTGGAATATCGTCCCTTGTTAGCATTCTGAAGGCGCCAATTTAGTGTGTGAATTTTAGAAAACAAAACTGAAAAATAATTATTCTCACATTTGCAGATCGTATTTAGTTTCTTCAGTAGGAGAAAGTGGAGTACATGAGACTTTCTCAAGGGCTGTAGCACCAATGCCATGTTTCTGAAAATAGAGGCGCTTCAAGTTCATTACTATTTGTTATGACGTTACCCCTTATGACATTACTACAACAAGATCATATTAAGCTGGGATTTTAGGGCGCTTCAATCGTCTTCTTGCAAAAGGAAAGTTGCTGACAATCTCGATTAAATTAAAACAGCTGTCACGGTCAGTTCGTACTATAATCTTTGCTAAAAAGTTTCGCTCATTATTGGACAGAACACCTTCCACCTTAAATAGAGATAGTAGAAAGGACGGACACGGCTGCGGAGTACTGCGAAGCGCTCTACCATCTCATACTATCCCTTGCACTAGTTCTCAGTACATAACCCCGTTCTCATAATATTAGGGCTTTTGACTCATTCCAAAGTGGTCAGGAAGATATTTCAACATCTTGAAGTGACAGCAAGACATACATATGTTTTTAGAATGGCTTCGGCCATAATTGCGTGGCTTGCGTCAGTTTTCTTCAAGGCCTCAAGGAAACCTTCAAATGGCTTAAGATCTTCTCGCTTTCTGAAGAGGATGGAGGTCAGTTCGCGGTTTCTATCTCGACGTGTAGGATGTGATTCCTAAAAGTGTTTTACATGAAAAGAGAAACAAATACAGTATAAAAGAGTTTAGTGCCTTGATAGATTTTTTCTCCAACAACGTTAGAAGACCGGCGCGTAGATTGTCTATAACCGCCAGTGAATCCATGCTAACCATCAGAGCGACATTATGATGCTCGATTGCCTTCTGTTTCTGTTTCTCCATTACTGAACGAGATGGAATATTGCTGGGTGGAGCAACTAATTTTAAACAAAAAGTACGAAATTAGCTATTCTTTCTTACTATGATCCGAGTTGTTACTGAAGAGTAAAGAAGTAAAGAATGGCACACACCGTCGCTATGACTGATGCGGCAGAAATCACGCTGCCCTGATAGAGACGCATGCAGTCGTAAAAAAGTTGTATCAAATTGCGCATATCGCTCACCGCGCCCAGAAGAGTGTTATAATGGGCAATATCAGTGGATACGTATATAAAAAGCGATCGCAAATGGTGTGAGGAATGAGTAAAACTATGGGTCATAGTAATGTAGTGGAAGATACACAACCCTATAATATCGAGATCCTTTTTCTTTCAATTTCAAAACTCTCTACATTAACTTTAACATATTTTGCTCGTTACTTTCACAAAAACACAATGATTACACACAATGCGTTTGCATGTCTAGACAAATTATGAACAGAAGTGGCAGCCCAAGCATCCATAATCGTCCCATGCACCATATATCTGCTGCTCTCGCCTGTAGCAAAGATCAGGCTTGTTGTAGGGATGGAATTGCACTGAATTGGTCGGATAATGAGCGATATTTCGATCATTTTTAACCTCGGGTCTTTGGCAAAATTGACTTAGCCATGGGCTTTATTTAGCGACTGGTGAGTATATCTCGAAAAATTATCCAGACGCATTTTCCTAGTTAGTTCGGTTCTACATGAAAAAAATTAATCGACTGTGACACATGTTCATCCAGTAGTGACCGTTAACTGACAAAGCCAATGAACAAGAAAAACGATGTTGTGAATTGAATGTGTCTGATGTCCTACAACGCGCTACACCGTAATACAACAGCGGGGACGGCCAAGAACGCGGCGCATCGATCAAATTATCCGTCGAACAACAGTCGCTCAAAGTCTGTTTTCAGCCTTTGAATTCCATATTCCAAGTTGAACTTAGCGAGAAATGAAGCTTAGCTTATATTGTACGTCTGCAGCGTGTTATCTGCTTTTTTCAGGATTGGGTCAAGGAGCGGAGGCAAAAGGAGATTTTTTGCGACTATTTCCTGACAAATTTCGATGACGCGATACGCTCGTGCTCAGCGCGACAAGTGCGCTCAAGAGGGCAACGCAACGCCCTGGTCGGAGCTGTCCAGGCCTATGTCTCATTCGTCGAATGCGGGCGATGATCAACTGCCGTCGAAGACTTCTCCCACGACCGAAGACTCCTCGGATAATAACAAAATTGAGAGCAGATCTGAAAACGGCCCAAAGCTGAAAGCGAAGCCTATGAAGTCAAAGGTTGGGAAGAGTCTGCCGAGTACTGAAGAAAATGAGGAAAGAACTGGCAAAGTTGCTGAAAAGAAGAAGAAAAAGAGACTGAACACTTCAGATGCCAAAGCCAACACTTCTAACGAGACTGTTTCGGAACCGCAAATAGAGAAAAAGAAGAAGAAACAGAAAAAGGCGAATGCTGCGGAACTCGAATTAGATAACAGCACCGTCGGTGTAGACGGTGATGGCAATGCTACAAAGAAGAAAGCGAAGAAGCGGAAAAACGCAGATCTGAAAGCAGAAGTGGACGAAAAACCTGACCAACCGAAAAAAAAGAAGAAGAAGTCGAAGAACACTTCAGAATTGTCGCCGACAGCGCCGAAAAAAGAGAAAAAGGAAGTCCCTCTACCTACTCGCCCGCCAAACTTCTTCGCCGATATTATCAAGAAACTTTCACAAGATGAAGCGTGCAAAACTGTGGAAGGAATGAAAAGCACCGTTCGGGCTATGGTGGAGAAGGGCGAGATCGTCAAGAAAGAAGGTGGCCTAGTCGTCCGCAAATGGAAAACTCACGAACGACAGCGATTGCACAAGAAAGCTTTGCGCGGCGACCAGACAACGGTAAAAATGTTGCTACTTATTATCAAATAGTTTATAAGTCTTTATGACCTCTAATATTTTACAAATCTTAAGAGATTTAGATGTTAGAACAATCCGATTATCAGAGAACTCTTCCAAATATTGCTGCGTTTGGCTTTTACTGTACAATTTTCAGTTAAAGACTATTCTATTTAACAATTGTAACCGCTGGTTCAGTTAGCATATAATTCAAAATTTACGCTTAGGAAGGGAAAAGAAAACATAATGTGTGCAAGTTCGCAGTTGAATCTTTTATGGCGAGAGCAAGACTTGATCTTTGCTCCGCTCGTCAAAAAATTGCGATTAAATTGTGCTTACTTGCAGGCAGCCACTGACAACAGTGTTAAACAGAAGCAGAAAGAGCCCAAAAAGAAGCAAGTGCCAGAAGATTCGGCTAAAAACCAGGAATCAGCAAAGCCTGAAACCGATACCAAGCCGACCGCTGATGTCAAGCCGCAGGAATCCAAGCCCAGCTTCAAATCTTACGCCAAGCCCGACGCTCCACCGAGATCTTACAAATCCAAGTCGTTGTCGGATAATGAGCTAAATGACATGGCGGACAAGTTTGCGACGCAGACATTGTATGACGTGAAGCAGTTGGTGAACTCGTACGTCGACGCCGGCAAACTCAGCCGGCAAGATGCGGGCATTGTCGTCAAGAAGTGGAGGGATCGCGAACGACGTCGAGTCAGCCGTGGCGTCAAGAAACAAGACAATGCCGTACGTATCGTTTTGATCTTACTAGCTTTTCTCCTTGAACAATGGCATGGAGCTTCTTTATGGCCTTATTCTGCAGTTCTATTTTGTTACGTTTATTAGGTGTGGGATTCCCTGAGTTTCGGGATACGGATTCTAAACCTTTTGTTAGAAGCATGGGCCGATATCGGCGTATGAAATGGTTTGATTTCAAAGTCCCCAATCCAACCCTACTATATGCTTTCATTATGTAGCAGACAGGTTAAGCCGTGGCTATTACGAGAGGTAATTGCTGTTTTACTTTGTTTACATCACAGCAATTAACCGTGTAAGCATACCAGTGCAAACGGTACTTGACACCTTATCGTATTTTGACTATAATGCTCAGTTACGACGCAAATGGTCCATGTGCGCGTTGTTAAACAAAAAAATTTCAAATTTCGTAATAAAAACCGTTTTAAGTGCCATTTTCGAATTTGCCGACAACGGCGTATAACACTGCGTTAAGTGCGACTTAAGCTAAAGCTCGCAGTATGATACTGGTACAGTGAAATTTTGTTTAAAACGCTGCGCTCTAGATGATCGGTCAACGGATGAGACGTCGAATATAGTCGCAACTTTGCAGTTACTAATCATATTGCAGGTCTGCTTTCATTGCCGTCATTCTGGTCATGTATTGGCCGATTGCCCAAACGTCGACTCGACCCAATCCGGCTCCGGCATTTGCTTCAAGTGTGGATCGACTGAACACAAAAGCAGCAGATGTAACAGAAGGGACGTCAAAGGTACATTGGTCTCATTATTGTATCCGCAGGTTCTCCCGTAGCTATTAACAGTCGATTCTGTTGGGGCTCAACGGGGTGTGTGTTTATTCAGCGACCAACATTCTAACAATCCTCTAATGCATGAGAGCGGTTGGGACACAGCCGTTCGACTGGCGAATACAAAATCGCGTGACTAATCAAATTAATCTTATTCGATCGTTGTGACTGCACGGTGTAACACTAAGGCGTTTAACATGCCTGAAAAATTCCGAAAGTGGGCGGAGCGTATCATAGGATTATCATGAATGCGTCAGTAATTCTTTACGTTACACATTCCAGAAGTAGTTTTAAACTATTCGACGCCAAAGCATATCTTCTCTTAATCGTTAGTTGCTCTTTAGGCTTTCCATACGCCACTTGCTTCGTTTGCAAGCAGCAAGGCCATCTGTCACGAGATTGCGAGCAAAATCCGAATGGAATCTATCCAGACGGTTCGTTGCTGTCTTTTGGAACAAGATGACATTAACTTGTTTATAGGCGGCTCATGCAATATCTGTGGTTCGCAGAAGCATTTGAGGAGAGACTGCCCGACTTTGCTGGGATCTTCAGGTAAAATACACTCTAATTTAGCCCCGCTGTTTTTTATACCACTAAAGTATACTATTTCCACTTTAATACGGATACTTTCCAAGTCAAAAAAGGACACTTTCTTAGTATTGCAGTGTAAAAAATGTCCTTGTCAAAGTGGCAATGGTGTATATAAATCAGGGAACAGTGTTTTTTAATACCGGTTGTGACACATTTCAGCCCCTCAGACAATGACGATTGCACCGATGTTGAATACGCAGACAATGCGAGGCGCCGACGACGACGACGCCGTCCACGTCGAACTCGACAAACTTCCGGTGCACAACAAGGGCGTCAAAGTTGTCAAGTTCTAGATTTCCTACACGCTCTATCAAATTTTTATCGCAAAGTTGTTGAGAATATCACGTTGTTGAGAAGAGTGAATAAAAAAGATAAGAGAGATATTTGGTTTGCTTGTGTTTTATTCGGTGTGCTTGATGTTTGCATGTCATCGCTTGTACTTGCATAGTTGCATAGTTTATCGCTTGTGTGCGTATAGTCAAAATCTTTCAATCAGTAATCGAGAACATGGAGGGAACACCGTAAAATGCTTAAAACGTAAGGAAAGCTAAATTGAGCATGTTGACACCATTAACCTTTATCGCTACAAGACCAAAACTCCATTCTCTCTTTACTGATCGAAAAAAGTTGACTATAATCGCGTGTGCGCGTATGAAGGACGGTTGTCGATTGCGGTCGTAACAGTAACGACAACAACGACGAAGAAGATGGTGTATCAATCCGTCCTCTAGGCAGGTTGGGCGGCGAAGCGCGACTAAGCGACCAGTGCCGACGGCTTTTTACGATGGAGACGGACATTTTGGCAAGTTGACGAATGATTGGCGGTTTTTACGTGGACTGGCGGGTATCTGCCGGCGCGCATTCATTGGAGCGTGGGATTCTGACGTTGTACGTGTGCCGCGCGCGGCTCGAAGGCCGTTTGTCGCGACGGAAATATTGGCGGTGAAATGGTCGCGCGAAGCATCGGCCGGCGCGCATTATAGCCGCCTACAAAGCTCTCTTCCTCGATTGTACGCTGTAGCCTGTAGCGAAGGAGGCGTTCCATCTTACGGCCAGTGATCGCGCAGTCGCCGCCTGACGCTGACTGATCGGATCGGACGCGATTGGGAGACAAGGAGAGTCACCTCGACGACTTATTCGGCCGGTTATGTGTCCTTGGGCGCGGCCGGTCCGCACTTTGGCTCGAATAGATGGCATCTGCGGGCGGGCGCGTTTTTGATGCGATTGTGCGTTGGGTGGATATTTGTGCGCACTCGTTTTCGCAGTCTCTTACTTCGATACACGGGGCTGGTCTTGGGGTTGCCTTATCCGCTCGTTGAGCGGAGGCGATTGGCAAGCGGTTTGCAAGCGATCCCCACGCAATTGAATGCGATTGTGCGTTGGGTAGATACTTGTGCGCACTCGTTTTCGCATTCCCTTACTTCGATATACGGGGCTGGTCTTGCGGTTGCCTTATCCGCTTGTTCAGCGGGGCGATAGGCGGGCGATTGGCAGGCGATTCGCAAGCGATTCCAGCGATTCCCACGCAAGCCACCGAGCGCTCCGACAGTCTGTCTGCGATTTAGCGCGTCGACAGCGACGTGCGGCGCGCATTAGGTCGCCGGCCGCCAAACATCCGCGTGACCAAGCTAGGCGCTGGTCAGTGGCGAGCTCTTACGCGAAGGCGACCTCGGAAGCCTCGCCCCGGCTCCGCTCTGCCTCCGCTCTGCCTCGACTGTCCGTCAGAGCGCCGCTCGAGCAAACGATCGGTCGAGTGGCGTTGTCGTCGTGGTGGCGCCCGTCCAGTTTCTTCGTTTTCTTATACAGGTCCCAGTCTTAATTGATCGCATCGCGGCGGTCGGGTCGTCACCGGAAGTGCTGCGGCGTCGCGCGCTTGCGAGTAGAATGCAGCCTCGTAGAATGCAGCCTCGACGACCGACGACGAATTAGTGCGAGCCAGATTGTCACCATTGTGTACGGCCGCGACGGCGGCGTGTTTGATTCGTGTTGCGGCCGGCCAGGGTGTCGACCGTCGTGTTCGGCCGCTGTGTTCGGCCGTAACTGTCGTTCGTGTTGGACCGTGTGCAAATCCGCCCCTATACTGGTCGACGCGACCCTGGGGGCGCAGTGTTACCTTTTGAGGTCGAGCCACCCAACTTGTTTAGACGGCGGCGGCGGTGGTGGTCGCGGAGGAAGGCGATGGGCACGGGCGGCTACTAATGGCTGGCGCGCTGTTCGTTGTTGCACCCCAACCCACGCTGCGGCAAACGGATTGGACTGCGCGATAAGATAGGCGTCAAGCGTTGTGAGTAACGTTTCAGGGTTGTTTGTTGCTGCGCGCGCGTTACGTGATCCGTGCGGTGGTACGCGCAACGGCGTTGCCACCGCCTCTGCTTCGTCATACTGCATACTACTACTCTCTGTGTTCAATCGCGCCCTTTTCAGTGTTGACAAATGAGCGCCACTTTGTGTTCGACCAAGAAAGGCGCCTATTAGCAGCAACAATGTCGCATTACAGTTCGACTGACGTCGTCGGTAAGTCGTCGGCGCCATTTCGCCCCACTTGCGTCTTATTCGTGCGACTGGGTGGCGGCGAGATGTCGGTCAGTTTATGGTCGACGCCGCGAAGGTGTGGGGTAGGAGATCGATTCAGTGTGCGGCCGCGTTGTTGGGGGAGAGCAAGCGCCCCTGTTGGCAGCCCGTCGGACGGGATTAACGGTCGGCCCATTGGGTGTGTTGGCCGCCTGCCCGCCGAAGCGACTGGGCCGAATTGATTGCGGTCGTCAGGTGCGATCCGAAGGTGGCAATGACCAATGTGGCGAGGGCGTGGTCGGGAATGTGAATGCGGGCGAAATTGCTAGAGCGTCGGTGTTTAGACGGCGATTCTCGCAAACTGCCGTAGTTTCGCGACTGAATCAGTATTTGCTTATGCGCAGTGGCGATTGCGTTGGTCGAGTAGCGGCGACGGTGGAGGTCGTCGCTAGGACGGGAAGAGCGCAGTCGGCTCCTCCCGTCAGGGCGCTCTCGTTCGTCGGCCGGACTGCAGCCGTTTTCTCACCGTCTCACCGTCACGCCGTCTTGCAGGCGAACGGATGATGCGGGAAGTACCCCCGCAAGACCCCGGCGCTCGACCCGTCATGCGCGGCGAGAAGTGCGCCTGCTGTCCCTATGGATTCCACATCGATGTCGACTTTGTCAAGTACGCTGAAAATGTCGCCAGCGGTCAGTACAGACAACATCTGCGTCAGGTAAGTGCACTCTCTTTATTGTCAAAATTCTTCGATCAGTAACACAAAGGTCGAAAGAGGATAGAAAGACGATTTACACCCTCTTTCATCCCAATTCACTCTTACATCTTATTTCATTACTCTTGCGTTCTATTTTATCATCTTTGTATTCATTAAGAACACAAGTGGGACGAAATGGAATGCTATATTGGCGAACTGGGAAAAAAGATCTAGGCATATATTTGGCACGGAAACCGTCAAGAAAAACCTCGAGAAAACCTCAAAAAAGAATACTTTTCTGTTACTGATGAAGAGATTTTGAGAGTGACATCGTTGGGTTTATGGCGGGCAGCGAGCAACGGCCGAGTCGCTTTCAGATGCGCCGTGCTAAGAAGAAACTGCGCAGATCGATGGAACAGTATCAGATTGACGACGCCGTGCGATCGAAGCAGACGGGGCAGCACTTGGCTCCGGTCGGCGCCGGCGGCGAGGACGCGGCGAAAGTGGACCGATCGCTAGTGTTGAGTCCGATGGAGTCAATTTTCAGGTAATGCCCTTGAAATTCCCTTGAAATTCAATCGCGCTCGTGCGCATTAGCAATTGACATTGCGTCGTCTTTTCGTTTATACTATATTTTGGTCCTCCGGGGGTATTAGGCGTTGGGATTGGAGCTCAATCGGATTTTGCTTATACAGCGACCAATTTCCTAACAGTTGATTAATACGAGAGGGTAATACCGCTCGGTAGTCGAACAATAACCCAAGTGACTTTTACAAATGCATCTTAGCCGATCACTCTGATCGCACGATATAACAATTTATATATTTTCAGCGATTCGCTAGAGAATATCATGTCCGACTTTGAAGAAGCGCTGCACCCGTACGACTCGTCGAGCCTGCAGCACTCGCGGGCGAAGAACTACTCGAGCGACGTCGAATTCGCCACATCGCCGAGGTATCGAGCGGCTCGTGGGGACGGCTACATGTCGGACAACTACGGCTACGCCAGTCCGCAGTTGATTCGTCGTCTGCCTCCGCCGCCACCGCCGCCGCGTAGCGGACACTCCGCGGCGAATCTCGCCCGGGCTCGACTGTCATTCGACGACCGCGGTATGCACTTTGACCAGCGAGGTTAAACATACTTATACCTGCGGTCATTTTACTCGTGTTACTAACGATATCAAATCATCGCGATTCATCTTGAATGACATTGCCACGTTTTCATGCTCGACTAAAGCTCCAGATATCTAATCGCAGATGTCGGAAAAGCGTTGCTTGAGTCCCATTATCAAAAGTTAAAGTTGGGTCAAAGTGAGGGTTTGCCTGCAATTTACGATGTCAATAGAGCGAAATTTTAGGGTCCTCTAGCTCTAATAGTCTACTAGAAGTACATATATGGGACTGTTAGAGCCCAACAACTTCAATTACAGCTTTGGTTCACCCCACCCTGCTAAGATTATGATTTGAACGGCGCATTTCAGCTTAAGTTTGACCGACCGACCGCAGGTGTAAGTATGAAATACGGACCAGCGCGCATGCTCGGCTCCGGTCAATAGCGGTCAACCTCTGTCCACCGCCGTCACTGTCCGCTTTGCAGGCTTCTCAAATGTGCAGAGACCGGCGCGGCTTTCCCTCGGCGTCGGCACAGGGCGGAACGTCTCTTTCGACGACAGACACCACACCTCAGCCGAAGCCGCCGACCTCAGCGACTCCATGTCCAGCCTCGGTTCCGTCTCGCTCACCCCCAATGGCGGCGTCGGCCTGCCTCAGTATCGAGGTGAGTCTCTTTCGCGGAAAAAAACTAAAACCGCGCCCTATGTTTTCGTGGTCTTCAAACGTACCTTATATTTGATGTTTTCAGTATGTCAAAGTCAATTATAAGGCGCGTTTTAAGCAACTATAGGGCGCGTTTTAATTTTTGTCCCTCTTTCACTCGCCGCTTCACCCTCTCTCTCCTGACCGTAACGCTTCTGTGTGTTCTGCAGGGATCAGCGGACAGATTGCCGCCAATATGGACAGTTTGGCGAGCGCGTTGGAAAAGTCGAAAACGTCGCCCGATTCGGCGCAGGTTGTGCGCGCCTTTCGCGATCAAGTCGCTCTGTCGCTCGATCACATGAGGGATTTGGAGGCGCAGGTGGGTTATATTTTTAAATCGTCTTTTTGGCTTTTTCACTCTTAGCACCTGTTGCAGGTGGAAAATATTCCTAGACTGAACAGCCGCATTAGCTCGCTGAAGCAGGAAAAGCGACTATTGTCGTCCGACCTGGAGCAGAAGCGCTATCCGTCGGCGCCGGCGAAACCGCCGCAGAAGCCATCGCCTCCTCCAGTGCCGCCGAAGCCGTCATCGCCGTCGGAAGCGAGCGTCGTTGTCGGTACGTCGGACGAAAAAGCCTTTTTGTCAACTGATTGATATCGCTTTTGTTTGCAGAGACGAGTCAAAACTATAGCACAGCGGTCGCCAGAGCCATGTCGCAGGTGAAGAAGGTCGACGTGGTCGAGGCGAAGCAGCAGCAGCAGCAGAAGGAGCAGAAGAAAGTGATATTGGAGTCGGAAGAGAGTGCGCGGACACAGAGCCCGGCGCCGCCACCACCCGTGCCACCCAAGCCGGCGTACCGCGCTAGCAAGCAGGCGGCCGACTCGGCCGTCACCAACTTGCCGCCTCTCCTGCGTACGCCGAGCGGCAACGTGATGAATTTGGACTCGTTCCAGTCGTTCCGCCGCACCTCTTCATCAACATCGTCGTCGCATAGAAGAAATAACCTCGCCGGTCGCGATGATGACGACGCCGTTAGCGACTCGGAGTTGGCGCTCGGTGAATCAGCGACGATGCGAGCAACTTGGCGAGGTGGACGGCGTTTGTTTGGCGCCCGCGAACCGTCGTCGTCCGCTTCGGCGGCCACGGCGCTTCGCGACTCGACGCAAAGCGACACGGAGGACTATGACGTTTCGCCCCGGCGCAACTACTCGATTAGCACGTCGGCGATCTGTCGGCCCGGCGCACTTTCGTCGCTGACACCGTCGGCGCAAGCGAGCTCCAGCGATTTCTTCAAGGATCAAGTGTCCCGCTGGCGGCAGGAGCTCCAGCAGACTACCACCACGCTCCAGTCTGCCCCTATACAGACCGTCCCTTACGTCTGCAAGCGCAACAAGTCCACCTCCACTGATCAACCGCCTACTACGGCCTCCATCGCTACGATGGCGTCAATCGAGCCCGAGAAGCACATCACCGAGACGCGATTAGAGATCAAAGCCGCCTGTGAAGTGTGCGATTTGCGCAATAGCGTCGGCGGGCGGACTTCAGTCGGCGTTGGCACCGGCCCCCTGGCGCCCGTCGAAGCGGAACCGTGCGTCGAGTGCTCGCACCTCAAGGAGCGCCTCGTGGAGGCGTCGGCCCGGCCGCTCATGATGACACAGGAGACGGCTACGTCCGGCGGAGACACTAATCTCCATCACCAGTGCGTCGGCACGGACGTTCGCAGACATTCTTTCGGCGTTATGGTGGCCATCGGCGATGCGCGACCCGAAACCGCCGCCGTCGAGACGAACACCGAAGTGAACACGTTCGAAATCGGAATCGGGACCGAACGGCATTTGTCGACCGACGCCGCCACCGACGCGCGCGCCGTTCACACCGGCGACGCCGCCTGCGCCGCCGTCGATTCCGCCTTCCTCTACGATCACGGCCATCTGAAGGATGCAGCCTGCTCAGCTAACTCTGTCGCCACCACGTCGATCGCGATGAACACGGAGAGCGCCGGAGTAGTGGAATCAGTCGATTCGTCCACCATCACCGACCTCGACTTGGACGCGCTTCTCACTCAGCTGCAGAACAACTCGCAGAAGCCGCTGTGCTGTTCCGCAGCCGTCAACACTGACAGCGTTATTACAATGGACGGCTTTACGGATGCCGAGGCGATCGTCGAGTCGACGACGAGCGGCACGAACACCGACGTCGCGTCAGCCACTGACGCTTCGACTGCCACCGACGCCGCTCAATTCCACGACGCCGGTGTAGTCACCGATTCGGTCGACATTCGGGAGGCGGTAGAGTCGCGCTGTTGCGCCGCGCAGACGGACAAAGCCACGAGCAGAAGCGTCTTTGTCGCCACGACCTCAGTGGACACGCTCTCCAAGGCGACCGACACGGGCGTGAGGACGCGCGACGCCGGCACGACGCCGATCAAGAGCATGAGCATGTCGTCGTCGTTGGCGTCGATTGGGACGAGCGAGTCGGCGCCGTCGACGGCCGCTATTAACAACGTCGGCGTGAAGGTACCGATGAAGGACGGCGACACGCAGACGGACACCGACTCAGGTAGGAAATCTGCCATTTCTCTTTTAATATTTTTAATTGAAACAACATTTTTCATTTCCTAAAATAGGACACTATTCAAATCAAAAGGGACATTGTATAGTCAAATATAGAAAATGTCATTTTTGATTAGGAAAACATCCTCTTTGAAGTGGAAAGTGTCTTATTACATTTAGAAAATGTCATTATGAAAGTGGAAATTGTATACATAATCGTTGACGTGCCCGCAGTAATTGCTCTATTTGTGTCTATTGCAGATGTTCCGCAAGAACCGCGCGTGTTGAACGACTCTGAGATCGCCGACAGTCTGTGGCTGATGCCGGAACGCCAGGTGTCCACGGCGGAGGTTGCGGTCGGCGATGACACCGTCGATTTCGTCGAGTGCGAGCGGTGCGTCCACTCGCAGCAGACGTTCACGCGGAACGTCGGCGTCGGCGTGTGCGCCGTTGGCGATCGCGTTTGCATTAATTGCGATCGGCAGTCGTCCGTCTCCTCCGAGGCTGAGAACGTCGATGAGAACGAGCCACCCGGGTTCTGCTCCGACGATATCAGAAGGTTCGACACAATCGCATTCGTTGAGGATACTCGAAATTTATGCGCATTTCATTTCTGCAGGAAATCGACGGAAAAACCAGTCAGTCTGAGAAGAATGTCCGAAGGCAGCGCGTCGCCCGCCTGTTCCGATGCCTCAATTGCGGACGAACGGCCGCGTTCCAACTCGGAGGTCATCGAGTCCTTCACCTCATCCGCCGCGGAGAGTCAGGTAATTGCAGTGTGTAATCATTCGGAGATCGATTGTTTCGATTAATGTCTTGGGATAATGACTTTCTCTTATAACTATTATGTTCTGGTCCTCTGTAGATATTAGGCGTCGGGGTTGGGGCTCAATCGGTTGTTGCTTATACAGCGACCAACATCCTAACAGTTGACTAATACGAGGGTCAGACACAGCCGCTCGGTAGCCGAACAGTAACTCAAGTGATTTGTACAAATGCATCTTAGCCGATCACTATAATAACCAAGTAAAACACTCTCGATTATTTCTGCAGGAAGAGGAGGTGAAACCGGCGCGACCGAAGAAGATCGACCTGAGCAAGCCGAAAGTGACGAGAGCCTTTGAGCTGTCGCGCGCGGCGGCGGCGAAGAAGCTGCTCACGTCGGAGAAGCAGGACAGCCCGCCGCCGCAGTTCAAGCGCAACACGGGCATCTCGAAGAGCATGCGAGTGGAGGGGAAGAAGGGCGATCATCTGGCGTACATTACGGATCAGAAGAAGCACAAGGCCCCATCGCCCGTGAAAGAATCGCCGCCATCGTCTCCGCAGAAAGATGCAAAAGATGCATCTCAAGCGCTCAAGGGCAAGGTGTCGTTGAAGAAGGAGCCGCCGCCGTCGAAGGTGCCGCAGCCGGTGCCGGCGAAGATCCCTCGACCGAAGATTACCAAATATGGACAGAGCGAACAGCCCGCGCAAACGCCCGACGAAGAGGACGAGGCGGTAGACCGTTTGACGCCGCTTCGGTCGGAAATGCGTGCCTTGCGATCCTGGCCCGGCTCGCCGAAGACCGAACGCCAACGCGTTGGTGTTCAGTCGGTCGGTGGCGCGTACTCCAACCCCGTCGCTCTCGACGACGACGAGGACGAGATCGACTCCGCCAAGCCCGCCGACGGTCGACTGGTCGGCCAAGTCGTCGAGAATCTCCCCGGCGGAGACAATGGAGGGTAAGATATTATTTTTTTCCTTTTCTGTACTCTCTTTTTTTGAACTACAGTAGAATTCGTTTATACCGGATTTGCTTATCTCGGTATTTCGCCTATACCGGTAGTTTTGTCCGTTCTCCAAGTATCGGTATAAACGAATTTCATTGTACTTGCGACTACTAGAATTGGACCGAACGAACGAGGGATCATTCGTATTGTGCCCGCGCTCCGGGCGGTCGCTCGTTTCCCTAGTTTCCGCTTTTATTACGCGCCTTCTCCGTTCTCTCTTTAAATTATTCATTCCGTTATAACCTCAAGAAATTTCCTTACCTTTACCGGCTCCTCTTCCCACGGTTCGTTTGAAAAACAATGCATAGAATGCGAATTTTAAAAGCAGTCGTCAATACAGCTCAAGCATTAATCTTACTATTACAAAAGAGATTTGCACTATTCACGATATTTTTATGCTTTTGCATTCACGATACAGTCACCATTGCAGCTTACCTTTTTTTGTTAACCGCAAGTGTATCTTTTGTTCACTGAGGCAAAAAAGTAGCTCATTAGATTTTGTAGGAAAAGTAAAGTAATACGGCCCCCTGTTCTAGTAGTTTGATTAATGTCTCGCAAGGAAGGCAGTTCCTCGCTAGAGATGCAAAGAGAATCACTAGATAACGATTGAATTTTCGAATGAACCTCAGTTTCTCACGTACGATGGGATAGCGAGTGCAAAGGGGAGCGAAAAATCGAAGGTATAGGGTAACAGCGCGTAATTGTCGCGAGTCGTCATGTAGCGCTCTATTCTATTTCCGAAGAATGGTCAATAGTCGACGATGTGCTGTATTGACACGTGAGATGAGTAACAATTTTGAATGAATTGCAGCTGCTCATCGAGCGATTCGGAAGATTCAATGTCCGAAGGGTCGTACGATACGAGCGACAACGTTATTACGGGCAAGTGCGACGACCCAACGGCGACGCAGCCGCTTGCCTTCGAGCTGACTGCTCCGCTCAAAGAGGCCTGCGACGTTCTGAACAAACATTTGCTCGATGTCAACGCCGACATCTCCAACGACAAACAGGTGCGTCCATCGCTATTTCCATTCGGCCCGCCGTCGACAACGCTTCTGACTAATTGTTTGTTTGTTTGCTCAGGAATGGGCCGTCAAGTACCTCCAACACGAATGGCTAAAGGCGGCGGCGAGAAGAAACGCCAGCGCCGTTTTTGTGGAAATGTTTCTCGATACTCTCGAGGGCTTCTCCAAAGAGCTGCTCGTCAAAGTTGTCAATTTGTGCGATCAGAACGTACGTACATTACTGAAGGAGTCTATCGCCCGCACCGCAACGGCAGTATCGTATGCTTAAACGTGTCGCCGAGACGCTCTAATGATCATCACTATGTTTATTTTTCGCCAGGAATGAGTCACCGTTCTTGCACAACTACGAAATTGTTCCGCTCGGCCTAAACAACTACCATAATTCTTTTACTTGGTCCCGTCTTTCCTTGAGACTGAGATAGATTGAGTAAGGAGTTGTTGTGGTTCCGGCTAAGCGCAACTATTTTACAATTTGCGAGAACGATTATAAACATTCCTTGCGAAACATATAAACACGATGCTGATGATCATTAAAATACCTAAGCAGAGGACACTGACACGCGCCGTTGCGGGGTGGAAGGTGGAATATGATGCGTGATAGATGCTAAACGCAATGGGGCTTACAGGAGAACACCGCATTGCACTACGCCGTCTCGCACGGAAACTTCGACGTTGTAAGTCAGCTACTCGACTCAAAAGTGTGCAATCTGAACCGCGCCAACAAGGCCGGCTACACCCCCGTCATGCTCGCCGCTCTCTGTCCCATTCGCAACGACACCGAGATGATGGTTGTTCAGCGCCTCTTCCAGATGGGTGATGTCAACGTCAAGGCCACTCAGGTAATTGCGCACGCTTTTCAAATCTATACTTCCGTTATCCTTTTGCAACCTTGATTTGTTCTGCGTATGGCAAACTGGCTGCAAATCATTTCAATTCACTATTTCTTGGTTATATGAAAGAAATCGAATATTTTGGTCTCATAACGACATGATTTATGCAGAGAGCTCAAGTATTCGCAAATTGTCCTGCTTTGTTTCCTTGATATGGAGCGTTGTGGACAAGGAATTTTGCCTTAGATGATTGAGGTGGATAGTATAATTATTATGATGTTGCAGCATGGACAGACGGCGTTGATGTTGGCGGCATCGCACGGCAAGGCGGAGACCGCCAAGCTGCTTGTGGAGGCGGGCGCTGGTGTCAACATCCAGGACGAGGACGGATCGACCGCGCTCATGTGCGCCGCTGAACACGGCCACAAGGATGTCGTCAAGGTTCGCTCATCAATCCCTTTTTCATAATCGTTATTCTTCGATCAGTAATAAGTAGCAGTTAGTATAATTGGCAAAGATGAGCTAAATTTTCGGTGCTTGAACACAGTTATTGATTAAAAAAAGAAGCGTTACCTATTTTCGAAGCAGTTTATTTAATCAAAGATTGTTTCAGATAGAAAAACTTTGACTATTTAGCCATTGTTTTTAACCATTTTAACCATTTCAGCTTCTCCTCGCTTCTCCTGAAGTCGACGCGTCCCTCACGGACTACGTACGTTTCTTTGCTTTCATTTCCCCGAAACCCGTTACATAGCTAATTTCGTTGTAGGACAGCAGCAGTACGGCGCTTTCGATAGCCGTCGAGAATGGACATCGAGACATTGGAGTGCTCATCTATGCTCATTTGAACTACGGCAGGGGGAATGGTCAGTCGTCGTTGACCGCCAGTCAAGTCGTCGTTCCACCCGTTGTTGCTAATGGGTGCGTCGTCGTTGAGCATTGAAAGAAAAGTACAAATGTTTGACAAAGGAATCTTTCAGCTCTACGGCCACATCGATAAAAACTGTATAGCTGTCTTCTGTCCGCCGCCGTTTCCACTCCGATTCAGCCGCAGTTCTGATTGAAGTTTGCTCACGTTTTACATATGTCTTCGTTTTTACGCGTTTTCCTACGCCACTCTTTCGTACTGTTTGCCGAGTTGTTATTTGTCACTCTCAAGACATTCTACATTATTCGCCTGTCCATTTTGCCTCAATGTTCGCGTAAAGAGAAAAATATTTGCTTTCTCCCGTGAACGTATAATTACAACGTGTAATTACATCGCTTCGCTGTACTTTATGCTGTCCCTGATTCGCAATGTAAATGCAAGCTGTGCTCTTGCAGGCCTTGAGCAGAGGGCGTGGTAATCTGCTTTTTTGCGAGCCTCTAAGTGACCGAAAATGACTATCCTTTGTGTGTGTGTTTGCAGGTTTTATGCGGTGCTGTAGCCTTTGTGTATACTCCCCTTTCACTTTGTCAGTCTTATAATGACCGATGTCGATTCGTAGTGCCTCTCCGCTCGTAGCGTGGGTTGTTTAGCGCCAACGCACGAGCGTATGTGTGTACGTCAAGTGGTTGTTGGAGCCATGTTGCTGTTGAATACTCAGCGGGAACCATCCCGAGTGACTTGATGGCGATTGGCGTTGTGCGCTGATTGGATAAAGCCAGTATTGTCTGTACGCGCAGGACAGCTGAGATGGGGGGACTCGCACGGCGCTCTGCCGCCGCCGCCGTCGGTGGCCCGGGGGGGTCAGTTGAGAAGCGGAATGCGCAAACAGAAGCGCCGCACAAAGTTTGCGACTTGGAGAGTCGGCTCACGACCGTCGCGACGCCATTGTGGCGTGGCGTCGACGACGGCCAGGGGGACCGATTTAGCCGTCGTCGGCCGTCCCCCGCCGTCGACCTGTTATGCCGGCGAACTCTATACTAAGCAAATATTAGACGCCTCTTTGCATTGTGCTCCGTTCGGCTTTCGGCAAACGGCGACGAGTCCGCTCGGCGAGACGCCGTCCAAGCGCTACCGGTCTCAGTCGTCCCGCGTCCCTCGGTCGCGCCGTGTCGCGCTCTCGCCCCACTACTGTAGCGCTCCGTTCGCCGCCGCATCAAGCTCCTTCTCCATGCACAGCCACCACCACCGCCACCATCGTCTGTCGGCTGCGAATAATTCTCGTGTGTACAAACGAGCGCAAGGGAGAAAACAGAGAGGCCTGAGCTAACAACGCCCATCGCGTCATCTCCCCCCACCTTTGATTCGTCAGCCGTCCTCGTCGCGTTCGCTCCACGGCTCTCTCGTCCGTGCGTCGCGCTCCGACGCCGTGTGGCGCGAAATGTTCTTGCTGCGGCCTCGATCCGAACTAGGCAAGATGTTGGCATAGCTGAGTGAGTAGTCGGTCTCAGCAATGCCAGATCAGGCCAGGTTCTGCGAGCCACCCTAACCATGCGGTAAGTAAGATCCCCATCGATTTACCGCTTCTCGTGTCTCTATCTGTCAGTTAGTAGTCATCTGTCGAGCATCCATTGTTTTTGTGCCGTGAGTTTATCGTTGCGCTGTACGACGATGCGGTCTTCCTGTGTGGAACAATGCGCAGAGGTGGTCCATTGTCCGTTAGCAAACAAACCCAAAGGGTCAGTTGTCCGCGCCGGCCACCCACCCGGCGCACATTTGTCTTTCCCATGCGCGCCCATTCGCGCGGCGATACCGTACCATCCTCACCGACCGACTCCTTATGTTTATTATTCTTTCATAACAAAAGTCATATCAATTAACAATCATTTATGGCTTTGGCGTGGTGGCGTTTGTCTCGGGTATGTAGAAAAAGTAATCGTCGCGTTTAATCGCATTGGGACACTGGTAGTCCCACAGTTTGGTCTCGCCCAAGTCGAGCGTGACCATGCTCTGGTCTTTCATTTTGGCCGTCAGCTTGATCTTGGAAAAGTCGGCATCGACGTTGGGTAGACAGAGTTCGAACAAGGTGCTCTTCTCGGACCAGTACTGGCTGGCGATCTCGCCGGGACAGCACGGGTCGTCATCGTCGCGTTCGACGAAATCGTCGAAACAGCAGTGGCTGAACTCGTCTGGTCGCTCGCCAGTGATCAGCTCCGAATTGCAGCAGTGGTAGCGGGCCTGAACAAGAATATGACCATCTTTGCAGAAGCCCTTCGAACAGCACATACCTGAACAAATTTCTGGAAGCAGCAGAGTTGGTATGTTTCATTGCCGCAGTTGTTGGGGACGCAGACGTTGCTCAGGTAGATCATCTTGTGGCAGCACTGGTGGACGTTGCCGACGCCGTTGCGCTGCTGCTGCTCAAAGCAGACGGCGTCCGTGTATGCCGAGCACGGAATGTTGTCGACCATGAACGGTTTCTGCGTCTGCCAAGATCGGGGCGCCTCCGTCGGCGGAATTTGTTCTCGCACGGAAACGGTCGGCTTCATGTCGCTCTCATATTCGTAGTCGGCCTTATAGTCATCGTCATAAATCTCGGCCATCTTTGTGGGCTGCGGTGTGGGCGCCGTTGGCTGCTGACGATATGACGGGCCGGCGGTTTGCACTTGATAGCCGCCGTAGGACGACGACGACTGGTCTGGATGGGGCTGCCAGCCGGGAGCGACGGTAGGCGCGGCTGCACCGGCTCGGGGGTCGTATCCCGAGCGACCATCATAACGATTGGCTGACGGTTGTTGATATGTATTTCTGCTTGGCGGCGCCTGAGTGACGGTGTAACGCTGATCATAAGGACCCGGCGACGGGTAGTTGCGATTGTCGGCGCGGTTATCGGGCGCGTATGGCGGTGGGCGACGGTCGTCGGTGCGGTACCCACCATCGGTACGAGACCCGCTGCCATCGGTGCGTCGCTGGTCGATACCTGGATCGGCCTGGTTACGGTATTCAAAGGTGTTAAAGCGCCGCTCGTCGCTCTGGCGAGCGCCGTCGCCTTCGATGTTTCTCTGATCGACGTCGCCGGGGACTGCCACCGACTTGTTATATTCGCCGAGGTAGGCGCTCACGCGGAACTGAAACTCGCGCAAATGTACTCACCAGCATGATATCGCGAAGACGGGGGTGTCGGCCCAGGGAACAGACGTGGAGCGTAAGGGCCACTCGCGCCATGAGACGGTTCTCTTACTGGAGGTTGAATGGCGACGACTACGTCGGGACCGCTGCCAGCCGTCCTTTCGTCCGGTCGGCTGCTCGGACGGCGCGGGTTCGGATCGTATTGACACCAGCCGCATTGGGCAAAGTCCACGGCCGCGTGGAGAGCGTTGAGCGTGTGATGGTACGAGGTGTTGCTTTGAGGATCGGAGATGAGGTAAGCCAGTCGACCGCATCTGGACAAAGCAAGAGTTGGTCGACGACGACGACAAAGCAAAAAGTGGCAAGATACCGATCGAAGATGAAGAAGTCGTGGTTGTGCGCGCTCAGCTGCATCCAGACGGGCTCGCGCTCGGTTTCTCTGAACACGAGAAAGTCTTCGGAGTTGAGATCGTCCTGCCATTTCTTGATGTGCTGGTCGGATTCGTTCCTCGGAGCGATCACGACGAATTTCACGTCGGACAGCATTTCGCTCATAATTTTGAACCTGCAATAAAGAAATTATAAAAAAACGGGAATTGATCGAACGCACTGATTGAGTTGGAGATGGCAGTAGGGACAATGCAGCTCCATGAAGGCGACGAACAGCACTCGTCCTCTCGACTCGATCATCACATCGCGACCGTCGGCCGTCCACTCGAGGGTCGGCTTGCATAATTCGTGGATGACCATTTGACCAGAGACATGCACGATGGAAATTAAGCATAGCAACGCCGAAAAGATTTCCATTCTTCCCACTGACGCCGCACTCGGAGGACCGCGTAAAGACGCTCGGAGGAGCGCCGTTGGTGGTTGTGGTTACGCCAGCGAGCTAACGAAAGCAGGGTCGAGGCCCATCTGGCCCGCGGCGGTTCCGCCGCAGTTGCCGCCCGCAGCCGTGCCTTTGTTTCGGCGTCGTAAAGATGAGCAAATGACTTAGCACTTCGTTGTAATGAGAGCGCCTGTTACTCTAAGCCCACGACAAGGCCTTCCACCCCGTCCGCCAGCCGTCGCTTTCACTCAACCGCCTCATTAACGATCAGAACACTCAAAATATGTGCATAGTTCACTTTTCAACGAAGGTGTCAATATTGTGTTGCTGAAGTAAAAACATAATGAATGATACTGGAATTTTCACAGCACCAGAAACAAGTACGGACAATCTCATCATGAGTAAAACACTTTTGTGATTCCAATGAGAAAATGCTCGACAAGACGATAACCATCGACAGTAAGACGATAAGTGGGCGGGTGACGTGGTGGGTGACACGTCGAAGAAGGCAGTAGGGCGATCGAAGGGCTCAGACAAACGCTGGTCGTAACGCCTCCAAGGGGCCGACTGCTCGGCGGCGCGCTCGAGCAGAAGCTGCAAAACTGCTTTTGGTTGAACGCGCGAGAACTTCACCCAGTTGCTCAAAGAGAACTCCTCCTGCAGAAGAAGCAAGCCCGCTGAAAAGGCAACTGTTTGTGCAATCGATGCAATAGGGAATAGAGCGGCAACGAGCACTATTTATCCTGCATCGGTCCAAGCATAATTTGTAGTACACGACCATCAACTCGATCGACTCAATTGCCAACCGATCGAGCACGTCAAACGCAAAAAATACGGCGTTCTACGTTGACGAACTATGACGAGACACTCAGCAGCCTCGCAGTAAGGTATTCTTCATCTTTGTCTGAGCTGTGTAATCCCGCTACGGCGAAGGGTCTGCTTTTCGAGTCTTTTGTCACCAACTCTTGCGATCAGCTGTGTCGTGCTTTGTCACGCGACACGCCGTCATACCGTTGGGCATTACAGCCATACATCTTCGCCCCGGCCTTCCACGTGGCAGCTTCGTTGTCTATCGCCAGTTTCACTTGGCATCAGTGTCGTTTTTCCAATACGATAACTGAGAAATGGTGCTGAGTAATGAAAGTTCACATTAGTCCTTGTTACTTTTCCAGCTCAGGATATGCACTATTCCTCGTATTTGACAAAAAAATCGGGATTTCTTTCTTGACCAGCTTTATTAATTCGCTCTTTTTTCCTTTCGCTCAGTCTTCTGCTTTCATGCAGGGTTTTGCCATTTTCATCGGAAAGAGTAATGGTCGTGAGTCCTGGTAATTTTTGTGCTGTCAGGGCTAAATTGGCAGTCACTGACTCATAATGATTCAAAATATAATCACCATTTAAATAAACATCCTTGAGATGAATTTGTTGAATGCGTTCACATTTTTGCAGGTGATGTAGAAATTCAGAATATGTTTCTTTAACAATAAAATCAGCAGAAAGCTGTAAAAATTTGACAGAACTATTCCTGATTTGATCCATAATTGAATGCCATGTTGCCAAACCAATAGTACAGCTGTAAAATTGCACAGTGTCGATGGCTGGCAATGCCATACGAAGGTTTGTACTGCTTTCAATTGTACAATATTTGAATGACAATTTTTTCAGGGATGGACAATTTGTGAATGACAGCTCGGTATCGGCCTCAAACGCGCAATACCAGATTGCTACAGTATGTAGCTTGATCAAGTTGCTGAATGAGAGCAGCGTTGAACTGACTATTTTGGATGTGATGGCCGATTCATTGTCAGCTGTATCATTCAACTCATGCCTTGCATTATCCAGTTCGCCATCCAATAGAATCTTTTGCACGTTTGTGCATTGTGAGAGCAAACAATATAGCAGCTTGTAGTTGAAGCCAGTTGATGTAGTGAATGTATCAAATGTTATATTTAGTCTGATATCAGTGATTCTCTCGAAATAATATTTGCGTTTCTCTGCCTGTACTGGAATTTTGTCGGATAGAGCGATTCTGAAAAGAAATCTAGAGAATTCGTTCATTCCACCATCTTCTGATGTATTCAATTTAGAATCGGATATCAACCATTCATTTGTAGCATCATTTGAACATAAGCAATTGAAAGCAGCAAGAAATTCTTGTATTGTTCTGTGTGGAAAGAAAAAAGAAGTGACAAGTTTAAATGAATTGTCATGATTACTTTCTTTTCTCAACAACCCAACCTGTTCAATAATTGGTTGGACATTATATTGAGCACAATCTGAAGGTTTAAATACATTCTCCTCTATATTATCCAGTGCCATTTTTCCAAGACAATGAAGCTGAGGGAAGTGAAGGTAATGATCTTGAATGGTTTCAAACTTGTCATTGCAATCACTTAGAAGTCCAAAAAGAGATGGAATATCACGATCGGGAAAATCCTGTTGATGCCTATCAATGAGCCACCATATGATATTGCAGTACAATTCCAGTAGTGTTCCATCAACGATTCTTTCATGAACGAGGCAAATGAATGTAAGAAATAAAGGTGTTTCAGCGAGTTTGTTCATATTTTCATTATTGTTCAGTAAACTTTGAACTGCTGCAATGTTTTGTTTATTGTCAATCTCTTGTGAAAGAAAATGTTTAAATATGTATTTTTCTTTTTGCATCATTGTTGTGAAACCAAGCACTTCGGCAAAAACAAGTCTTCCTTTAACGCCACGATGCATTGATAAATATCCTTTTCTTGTGGTAACTACTATATTAAATAAAACTGCCTTTTTAATTGTTTTATCAATTATATATGAGTTCAATTCCGAGCACTGTTTTTCTAACGATGATTCATCATAACCATCCAGCAGTACTAAAATGCGGTACTCTTTGCAAAATTTCTCGTTATTCATTAGTTCCTTAAGATTCTCATAACCATCTTCTGTCAAAAATTTCTTTGAATAATAAAGTATCAACTCCGCAATGCTTTCAAATATCTTTTCACGCACTTCACGAAACTCAGCATACAAAACAAGATCATAACACAGCAGTTTTATTTCTTCTCTCTCTTCTGAACAAAATAGCTTTCTTCTTATCCAGTTTATCAATTGCATAAATACAGACTCTCGTTTGTCTTCCTGAGGTTTTGCCCATTCATAAGCTAGCCGTCGCATTAATGATGTTTTTCCAGTTGCCGGATCTCCTTCAACAATGAGCAATTTTGCTTTCTTAAATGCTTGCTCTAACAGTTTTGCATGATCTTCTGTTGCTTGTGAATCTTTCTTTTCTTCTTTTAGCGCCAAAGAAACCCATGTGTTTTCAATGTCAAATGTAAAAGGCAATGAGAATGGGCGGACTTCTTGAAATCTTGTTAAGTACATTTCTTTCAGCGATTGCTGGGCACTGAAATAATATGAGCTCAAGATTGAATAGCAAGTTTTTCAGTGAAAATTTATAAAGATAATATGGAATGTTTAAGACATTTTGTGAAAAACTAGCCATATATATTTATTGAATTTAAATGGCAGAACTGGTATGGAGCTTAAAGATATCTTCTAATTTTATAAAGATCGTCATATTATTGCGTTTCACATTTTATAACGCAAAGGAGATTCGAGGGTACCCTTTTAGCTATTTCGTTTGTTTAGTGTTCAATGAAATTTTATCAACGACATAGTCCGAAATTGTTTTTAATATCAAATCACAAAAACTGTTAAGTCAACTGATTTGAGCATAGACAGCAGTATTTTATCTTCAACGCTTAATCTATTCTTGTTAAGTAACAATGGTGCATAATCAAGTTATGTTGTAAGCGAATGAGATGACAATTAAAATTTAAGCTGTCGTTTCGTTATTTCCCAAAAACAATTCTTTTTTTTGGAATAGCGTCCCTTGTTAACATTCTTGAGGCGCTAATTTAGAGGGAGAATATCAGAAAACATAACTGAAAGAAAAAATAATTATTCTCACATTTGCAGATCGTATTTAGTTTCTTCAGTAGGAGAAAGTGGAGTTCTCGAGACTTTCACAAACTCAGTAGCACCATTGCCGTGTTTCTGAAAAAATAAAGGCGCTTCAATTTCATTGCAATTGACTGTGCAGTGACGCAATCAAGATAATACTGTAATATGATCACATTGATCTGCGTTTGCACCATGCTTGAACCATCTTCATGCAAAAGGAAAGTAGCTGACAATCTTGATTAAATTAAAAAAGCGCTAAAGGCGAATTTATACTATAATAGTTACCTTTAAAAAACACATTTCGTTCATTATTGAATAGAATGCCTTCGGCTCTTATGCAAAGAAGGTAGAGACGATGGTCACAGCTGCGGAGCAATGCCAGGCGCTCCACCACCTCATACAACCCCTTATACTTATTCACAGTACATAATCCCAGTTCTCCTAATATCAGGGCTTTTGACTCACTCCAAAAAAGTGGTCAGGAAGGTATTTCAACATCTTGAACGGACAACAAGACATACGTATGTTTTTAGAATGGCTTCGGCCATAATTGCGTGGCTTGCGTCAGTTTTCTTCAAGGCCTCAAGGAAACCTTCAAATGGCTCAAGCTCTTCCCTCTTTCGGACGAGGATGGAGATCAATTCGCGGTTTCTATCTCGACGTGTAGTATGTGATTCCTAAAATACCATATATGAAATCCGGAACAATTTAGATATAAGAGAGTGTAATGCCTTGATAGACTCTTTCTCCATCAACGATAGAAGACCGGCGCGTAGATTGTCCATAAGCGCCAGTGGATCCATGCTAACCATCAGAGCAGCATTATGATGCTCGATTGCCTTCTGTTTCTGTTTGTCCATTACTGAGCGAGACTGAATAATGGCAGGGTAGAGCAATCAGTTCTAACAAAAAGCAGAAATATCTACGACATTTTTTACTCTCACATGAATCGCTGTCATCAGAAAGTGAAACTATGAGAAGTGCAGCCCTTGTTGTTATGACTGCTGCGGCAGAAACAACGTCGCACAGATAAGGAGCGCGCTTGCAATTGCGACGCAACGTCCGTTTGAATCCGCGGTATTCCTGATTGTGAAGGGAAATGTGCCGCGGTTGCTTTTAAATCCAAACCGCTTACGTGCGTACGTGATGCGTGACCCTCGGGCGTCAGTAAAGGGATCGCTTTCTTGTTGCTGCGTTTCTGCAAAGTTCTTGTGACGAATGTTTTGAAGCAAATTTGTTGTTGGAAAAAAGTAAATAACGGTAGTGTCCAATAAGCGAAAATGAGCATGGAGCCGTCAGAAATACCTCCCGCTGGAAAGGGAACTTCCCGACCAAAGCGCCGTTCTTCGGTTTGTCGTCTGCTGAACACATTTGATCATTTTAAATTATGCACTAAATTTGCTGCAGATTTTAAAACCCCAACAGCCGTCGTCTCAGAACTATCCAGGCGATGCGGATACGACGACTACGAAGATGATTGGGAGGAGAGTCAGTTTCTCTACGACGCGACTCGTCAAGTAGGCCGAATAGTGAGGCAAGGGTGTGCGGTGGGGACGCTACAAACTGCAGCAGCGGGTCACGTGCAGCAAACCTGCAACAAATATTCATTATTTGCGCTACTGCAAAAGTATATAAGTTGGAATAGTATCAAAGTTGGAACAGACCAATCGCTAAGCTTGAAGAACCAACGAACTGGGGAGGGGAGTCAAACGACCGGCAGAATTTCCCATTGGCAATCGCTTAATGTCGTGCTTGGGACAGGTGATGGCGTCCCTTCCGCACACTATGCTGGAATCGTTACGCCGATTCTGCAGTGCTCATGTTTCATTTGCAGACAGTTTGACACAGCGAAGAACATCTCAATGTCACCAAAGAACGAGCCCAGTATGCGCTTCTTTGCGATTTTTTCAATTGCAAAATACTTTCCGCTTTCCTTTTAGTCCACCACGATAGCTCGGCTGAAGCTAGCAGGCAGAGTGAACAATCAAGGAACATGACACTCACGCAAGTCAACTTTGGCATGACTTCTGGTATGTGGCAGTATTTTTTGCTATTTCGGCGTCGCCACTTTAGCCAAAATTCCACAATCGCTTTCCCCATCCCATATTACTCATATAACAGATTTTTAATTTCTTAATAACATCAAGACCGCTTGCCTTACATTTCTGATCCATCATACTAACTTTTAACATATGCTTTCAGTGTACGGAGGTGAAACGACTTTCAACTCTATGGCGATGGAAATGACAGAGGTCGTGCAGCCCGCCGAGTCTTTCTTCTTCGATGAAGAGAATTACGAGTCTGCTCAGAGCCGAAGAGCTCCGTTCACATCGACGCCACGCCAGAGGATCCGTGGTGGTCAGTCATATTCCTTATATTCGCGTTTTAGGGCGCCTCATTCATTTGTAATGCTAAGTATACTGATTATCTTCGAAGTTCTCGTTTTTATAAAATAATGTTAAACTATAACTGAACACGCTATTTTTCAATTCATTTTGTTCTCGTTCCCTTTTAGCCTTAATGCTCATTACAGTTTTTACGCTTAACGATGTTTTCAACCGAACGACTTTTCGTTTCAGTGAGCGCTTTCGGATTGGAGGCGGAAGCAAATGAAGACGACGACATGCAGATTAGTGACGATCAATCGATCAATGTGCGTCGTCTGATCGAACGCCAGAGCCTCGGAATGGATCTGACACTAGGTGCGTCCTCTCTCTGAGCGTTGACTGTCGACCATTACAATTTCATTTCCAGGCAATGCATCAGCAAGTCACACTCGCAAGTTTCTCGGCAACCTCATTGGACAGTCGTACGATCAGCAGTTTGTTGAGGCGTCGAATTTAACTTCAGAAGGTCAGTTTATGTGATTGACCAGTTCAGTTATTTTGATCAGTTCGAACTGTTTTGTATTACTCGACCAGTTCATCCAGAAGTACAATTAAAAAGTTGCAATCGAATCATTTTAGTGATGAGCGACATGCAGCTGGAAGAGGAGGAGAACGGAGAGCAGTCGATGACCCTGAGTCAGACCGCCGCATTGGCAACGGGCCAAAATCAGGAGTCGGGCTCGATCATGGAACTGACCGAAGTGGATTATAATAACGCTACGCAGAATGTCGGGGCGGCGGTTGAAGAAGGGGGCGATTGTCAGCCGGCGGCGGTGAGGGAGGAACATTCGCGCCGCAACGAGAGCCACGCGCCTTTGCTGTCCTCCACGCGGCACCACCAGTCGGGCACCATGATGGAGTTGACCGTGGCTGCCGAAGAAGCAGAGAATCAGAATCGCACGCGGAATGTTCTGGCAGCGAGCGAAGAAGGTTCGCACCGGAACGAGAGCCACACGCCTCTGTTGTCCTCCACGCGGCACCACCAATCGGGCACCATGATGGAGTTGACCGTTGCTGCCGAAGAAGCAGAGAATCAAAATCGCACGCGGAATGTTCTGGCCGAGATCGGCGGTGCTAAGCGGGACGAGCTGTCGCGAGAAGTTGACTTGTCCCTTGTCGGCACCGATATGACCTTCACCGAGCCGTCCTTTATGTCCCATGCTGCCCCCACCCCTGCCCCCGCCGCCGTTGTCAACGAACCCAACTCGACAGTTAGTCGTGATGTTACAAGCAGCTCCATGAATGCCTCCGCCCACTTGTCTACCTCGAGGATTCCGCATAAGGACAATGTATGCTTATTTTCTAGTTTTTGGCCAATTAAAGTAGAGAATGTCGATGATTTAGTCGTGCGTTTCGACGAAAGACAGCAGTCGTTTATCGAAGTCAAAGAGCCGCGCTCCACTGAATGAGGTAGAGAGAATATATCATTTATAATCTATTAAGGATATTTTTCATATCAATTTTACTAGGGAAGCGTCTTTTTTAAAATTGAAAAGTGTCCTTATTAAAGTGAAAAATGGTACAATCTTGTGGATCAATGCATCTATTGAAATTCATCTCATTTAGACATTCAGTAAGTGTCCGCCATCGGACGCTTCTCCTGTAGCGATCGCGAAGAAAAAGTCCCGCCAGTTCAGTCCACTGAACAAGTCACAGATGATGTCCGAGACCTTCATGAGCCAGCAGAATAAAAGTCGAACCGAAAAGGCTCAGAACCTGACGGCCGCAAGCCAGCTCTCCCCGACTGAATTTCAGTCTAATGATCGAAATACTAATACGGACTCGGTTGACTCACGGAACGCCTCAGTCGTTCAGGTAAGTAGTCTTTATGGTTTTGGTTTGTAAAGATTGTCGTTGTTTGCTTTCGGTGATGAAAGTGCGGTTTTTTTGTAGGAATGGTGAGATAAGCAAACTCAGATCTTAACTTAATGATTGAAAATGAGATAATTGAAGGTGCCGATCGAGGAATCGCTACTGATCGACGTTTCCGCTAATTGCGTGCCGAGCGACGATCAGCAACAGCAGCTGAGCAACAATTATTCGACCAATATTGCCGTTACTAATGTCGAGATCATCCTGTCGCCCGACGAACAAGCGCAGCCAGTGGCGGAACCGGATGAGAGTGAGCTCGAACGAGTGAGTCTATTCCTTCTGTGCCCTATTTTACTTGACCTCAGTGATTGAAATCTGTAATACACAGAGTTCCACAATTCTCTCGTAGATGCTCTCGTATCGAACGTATGACACGCTGCGAGCTTTTCTCAGATCTAAGTCATTGAGTTTGGAAGAAATAGGGACTTGCGTGGTTATACAATGGAAATCGGTTAAGTGCTCATTAAGCCAGCTAGAAAATATTGTGCACTTATCCGGGCATGATTCCATATAAAAACTGCACATGGGGCTTGCAAAACATGTGCACTTGTGTTGTTTCCACTGTATCATAATACGCTCGTTGCAGACAGTGGCGAAGATGCGTCGAAGTATGCGCCGCAGCATCGACGACAGTATTCGCGCCTCGGCGATGAGTCCGCGACGACGCCGATCGCGAACGTTGAACCAGTCCAGCAACTGGTCGGCGCTCAATGCATCCAACGTGACGAATCTGCTCGACGACGTGAGCATTCAGCTGAAGGAGTCCACGCTGGAGGAGACGAACACCGAGCACAAGCGCGTCTTTGCCTCTGTCGCCATCCGCTCGCTGCTCGAACCTTCTTTTACCGTCGATCTCGCCGAACCCAAATGTACGATTGTTTATCGTATTTATACTCGAATTTTTTGAATATTTTCAAAGTGCATTTGAGCGGAATTATTTGTGTGGCGAGTTATAGGATATGATCAAGTTGAAGTTATTTGATGCTATTTTAGCTTTCGCGGAAGTTGAAGAGACATTTGTCGAGGAGACTGTGTCAGTACCGTTCTTCGGCATAGAGGTGAACCCTGACCTGAAGCAGTTGGACTTGTACCAGGCGAAGGCGGCAGACTGCGATGTCGTCGCCTCTTCGAAAGAAAAGTTGCTCGAAAACGCCAAACTCAAACTGCAGAACGCCAACCAACAGTGAGCAATAGCGTTTGGTAATTGTATGATCACAATCAAATGAATTTCAGACTGCGAGAGTCGGTTGAAAGTCGTCTGAACGAGTTGGCGAGCAGCGACGCGAAACTTGCGGAAGCCATCAGGAAAATTAATCCAGCAAAAGTACTGTTTTACTTGCAGTGTTAGAAAGTATAACGTGATTTGTAGTTGAATGCCGAGAGTCAACGTCAGTTTGAAGTTTGCCGATTGCAAGCCCAATCGGATTGGTGTTTCTACCGCTCAAAGTTGGCCGAATCACTGAAGGCATCACTTCAGGTACAGTTTGTGCTGATTTATTGATTAGTTAACACGATTGGAGTAAAAAATCTATTTATAATTGTTGAATTCCTGCGGAGGCGGCTATTTAAATATTCTCTTAAACGATTAACACCAAACATTCAATCGTAATGGCAACATGCGTCATTTTTTCGTATTCCCACCCATCTTGACGTAGGCAACAAAAATTTGCATAAGTCAGCGGCCGTGACGCACATTGTACTCTTTGCTCTTGGAGCGTCGATAAATGACTCGTTCTCTCACATTTAGATGGAGTTTGACCGTCGACTGAGCGAGAGCGCGAAGAAAGCCGAATCGCGAGCCGTGATCGATCAACTGGCAGCGCTCCAACAAAGTATTTATCGCTGTTTATTGTGTGCTGTCCTAACTACCGTTGTATTTCAGATGCGAACGCCGTCAACGCGCGATTGGCATTGCAGCAGAAGGTGGACGTCGGTCGAGTGGACGAGATCGTCAATCGCAAGCACAACGAAGAACGCGTCAAGGCGGAGATCCATCGGCTTCAGGCCGAGTGCGACGAGCTCGACATGTAAATCCCCTCTTTCGCTCATTTAATCCCTCAACTCCACCCATTTTCCTCAATTGCAGGCACAAGTCGAAAGCGACCATCTCATTGTTGGAGAGCCAAATTACCGCTCTCGAGGCCAATCGCATCGCCAATCAGCGGCGTCGTCAGCAACGCGACGAGCAAGCCCGCTTGGCCCATCAGCGCATGCAGCTCGCCTTTCAGCAAATTCAACTTCGATAAATATCCATTTGTGTCGCTGTTATATTATCCTTTTTACCTGTAGTATACATACCTGCGTCTACGTACGTTCTATGTTACGTTTTCTGTGCTGCTTGTGTTTGCTGTAACTTGCTTTATTCGACAATCACGATAAATGAAATGTAGCACTTTCGCGGGAGGAGAGGATGAGCAGACAGCAAAGTTGCAGTTGTTATTTCTTAATCAGTAACAGAGAGTCGTAGAGAACACTGTACACGCTTTTTATGGCAAACTGAAATGAGCACGTTGGCTGCGGCGTTCACACTAGTAACCTTTATCGTTATGACTTTATTTTCTTGTTACTGACTACGAAAGTACGACTATATAACAGAGGTAAAGCGCTGGTTATGTATCGCTTATTCAAAAATTGACGGCGCTTATGTAGGATCAGTGCCGACCGACGAAATTTGGCTGTTTGTGCTGCCCGATGTCGTTAAGAAAGACGCGTGCCCATAGCCGGCCGGCGCGAAGAACCGATTTCTTCTGTGCGACATCGATTGGGTCGAACTTGAACGCTGACGGAGCAGGAGACGGTAGAGAGGCACCGAAGACTGCGCTGAAGGCGAGCACGAAGAGCAAGAAGAAAACTCGCATGGCTCGTTCGATTGAGGAACGGCGGACAAATTGAGCCGGCGTCAACCGACGACGCATTTATAGCGCATCAACTGGGTGGGTGTGTCATCAGCGAACGTGACAGAAACGGTTCAATAGATTGACTGCAATTTGCCGTAGGCGCAGTGGCTTCTGAGTTTAGCGCGAGCTTCTTACGAGGAAAATACGCACCATCATGCTAATTTTGACCAACAACGCGTCAACAAGGCTTCATGTTCAAATATCACAGTATTACGGTAGCAGTCAGTGATGTTTATGATCGAAGCACTACTCTATTTAATCAGCGATTGAAGCTTGGGAAAAAGGCGCAAGGCGTTGGCGGTAGTCTTTTGCACCACTTCCTCGACAGACAGCCCTTTCACCGTCGCGATCCACTGAGCGCTGATGATTATATTGGCCGGTTCATTTCGCTCCTAAAAAGTGTTAGATGTCGACTGATTCAAGGTGTTTCATAAAACTGCTTTAATTAACAACGACTATAATGACAATCTTGGGAATTGTGGTGATTTGTTCCACTATAAAGTAATGCGTGGGAGAGTTCGTCACATCGCTTCAGAACTGACTGCCTGACATCATTACTCCTCCCACAATTGCAACTATAGTCGTTGTAAATTCAAACAGTTCTGTGAAATAAGCCCAAGAACAAACGAACTGTCTTGCTCGGGCCGAGCACGGGCGAGTCGGTTTCCAAACACAACTGATCAATGGGAATCTTTTCGATCAGCTTTCTTTTCTGCAATATATGCAATTAAAAGTTGGTGGATACGAAGAAACAGTAACGGTGCAAGAAGAGAGCACACCTCTTCAAGATTTGCAAAGGAAGGCGGGATGGAAAAGTAGAAGCCGGCGTCGATGGCGGGCTGGGCGTTCTTCGGACTTCCGCTAAAGGCGTGCAATAGGACGCGATCGGCGCCGTTTGAGCGGAGGAAGTCGATGACGGGCGTGCCGGCGGAGCGCGAGTGCACATTGCTAAACAGTCAACGCTCATTTACATTCATTTATAAGCATATTTAAGAGACCGACCAAAATTTACCGTGAAAGCTAAATCGGTGTAATAGAATTCCATTGTATCCTACTTCAACTGCCGCAAGAATTAGTTGGTCTATTATTGTCAAAGTATCCAGATCAGTAGCAAGAAACCTTAGACTGAGTAAGGCAAACTGCTACAAAAGTCGATAGTGCTTCTTTGTTTCAATTTACTGTTATTTACTCGCGTAAACACCAAGAAACGACTATTGTTCTGGGTGAAAACGGTGTGTTTACACCGAAAAGCGAGCTCATCTATCCCATCTACGGCGCCTGAAGAGGTTTCTTGTTACTCATCGAAAATATTTGACAATGTATCGTCTTGCATCGTTAATAATAGCTCTTGCGATCACTTTCGGTAGCTTTGCAACTCACTGAGTCACCCTTGCAAAAAGATTCCTCATCTCTGCGTCAAATTAGAACGCATTCATTTAGTTTCTTAAAGCGCAAGGGTGACTATATTGAACGCACAAGTTACAAATTATGATGCGAGACGATGTTAATTAGACCGAGCTAGTTCGCTCCGTTCAAAACCGCCGTTCGAGCGATTGCTTCCTTCAACAATAAAAACGAAACTACGTACAGTGCCAAGTCGTATTGCTTTCCCAGCGCGATCTGCTCTTTGAGCACTTCTCTTTGTGCCGCCTTGTCATCGTCCGATTTGATATAACGCGGTGTAAAGTCCAATCCGCACTCAAATATTTTGCATTAGATCGTGACCAACTACTCGCAGTTACCGTACCTCACCCACCGCCACCAAACTCGAGTGGTGTTTAGCGAACCACTCATCTACTCCGTTTATATCTTGCCGCTTTACACTGACTGGCGCCGGATCCGTTGCATCTTCATAAGTGACGCTGTGAACGATTTCGTACTAAAGACGATGTGAAGATAGAAACAATAGTATTTGACTTTCGGGAAGAGGGTTAACAGACCTGAACAGGGTGGACGCCGAAGCACGGCATGCAGAATCCGTCATATTTCTTGGCCATGTCCAGCGTTTTTTGGTATTCTTCTTTGCATTCTGTATTTACTAACACTGCCTTCACTCCCGCCTGTAATTAAAAAGGAATGATTATAATTGTAAATTATCATTTGATGATTAAAGATAACTGCCATCTCACCTATAAGTCTCAAAGAACACCACATATTTTTGCTATTTTATCAATATGGCCAAAGTGATCATTAGTTGAATAAGGTGAACCACCCTAATGTCCAAAACTCCCTATTACACTATTTACTGCAAAAAATAAAGATTTGATTATGATTCTCGGCAAAAAAAAGCCGCATGGAAAGTGACGCCTAGAGAAGCTTATCTGACAATTAAACCGTGAGTAATCCTTCGTCCTTTTATTACTGATTAAAAAATTCGGGGAAAAAAAGGAAGTCTACAATTGATAAACAAAGAACATGTGTCACACTGATTAAATAAACGTGAGTTCAGTATAAGACTGAGCAAACGTTACTGTACCTCTTTCGCTCTGTTAACCACGGCGTCGATGTCAGCGTCGAAGGCTTTGTCGGCAAGATGGCAATGGCAGTCGATCATTGCTGCGTTTTCTTAATGCTTACATTCGGTGCGTTCAGTATGTAAGAATTGAAGTATTTGAACGAATGATAAAGCGATATGCTTTGGTTTCATACGGTAACACGAATGTGTACAATCGATTGAAGGTAAGTTTATCGGGGTCATATTGCAAGAGGTGAAAATACAAGCATGTCCATACAATCACAACAGCAATATTCTATCGTGTGCGATAAGCTCGCTGGATAGCTTGAAACAGGGCGGAGCGTTTGGTGCGTGACGGATAGGCCGGTACGACAACGGGATAGTTGAATAGACCCAAGTATGCGTAGCCAGGCGAATAGTTGGGATAATACTGAGCGTCGATTTCATTTGCACCATACGCTAGAAGAACAAGTGCCACCACGAACATCCACGCGCAGCTGAAAACACATAATTTTAACTATTAACCACAACTGATCACAACATACCTTTTCATCTTTTTTGCAGTGCGATATCTTCTTTCACAACAACAATCGTTCCCGCCGAATTGTTGCAACCTTACAAGTGGACCGACGAAATGTCAATGGGCGAGAGATCGACCGAGACAACGGAATAAGAAAAACTTGGCTAGAGCAAAAGTGACAGAGGTTCGTGTAGCAAATCGAAAAAACCGGTCGAGCTGGCGATAACAGCTTGCCCACGAGCGTCACTGCGCAAACAAGCAATTCGCCCACCCGATGAGCTCCAGAAGAGCTCATCCAGAGCTTATGTACGCCACCTTATTAAAGCAAACAAACGTTCTGCTCAACGACCAATGACGTTTGCTGAACAAAAAACATCGGAAAATGATTTCTGATCCCTGCTTTTTGTCAAAATTTGCCGATTTGAAACAGGAATTGTTAGATTAACCAAGACAGCCTGATTGAAAAGTCAACAGTGTTTCTTTCTCTCGCTATATGCACGTGAAAACCAAGAAACGACTATCATCCTTTGGTGAAAAGCGAGCTCATATATGCCAACTACGGTGCCTGACGAGACTTCCCGTTTCTGATCGAAAAAATGTCAGCTCTGCTTTAAACGCCTATAAGAAGCAAATTGTTTAATTCAAGAAAAATCGATTCATCGACCAAACGAACCCGCTTGCGAATATTAAGTCATTTTCAAAACGGTAAAAAAACACAACGCAAACACAACTTCACGAACGAGCGGTGATTAGACGTAGACTTCCGGCGCGTGATACAAGAAAAGAGTAAAAATGCACACAAATGGAGTGGTTTAAAATAGGGTTGGATTCGGGGAAGCAAACGCGGGCTATCAGTGATTGATATTGGTGATATTTGAGGGGATTGATAGCAGATATCAAAAGCGAGCTACAGCGGAATTAAGTTATAACGGTTTCGGTTATACCGGTAATATTGTCAGTCTCAAAGTGCATCTCCCCATACAAATAAGTTCGCTTATACCGGTAATTTTGATAGGTCCTTCGAATACCGGTATATGTGAATTCCATTGTATCAGTGTTTGATATTAGTAATATTCGAGGGGACTAATAGCAGATATCAAAAGCGGGGTTTCAGTGAGAAGAGGATTGAAGGTTTCTCCAAATTCAGTATTTCTCCGATCAGAGCTTCATTTGACGATTTTAAGAACCCGGAATTTCATGATTCCCCGACTCCAACCCTAATCTGCGTTATTAGCACTGAAGAAGCAAAACGCATATACAGACATCGAGCGATAATTTACTTAGTCAAGAAAAACAACGTGCGTCGCAGAAGTCGCCGGCTTGCGCACGAAGAAAGTGCTGATACGTTGGTTCTTGTTGGAAATCTCGCCCGACTTGTGCTTCTTCAACTTCGTCGGCGGCTTCTTAGGCAGGAGACGCTTGTTGTTGGGGTTGACGTCGTTGAAGGGCCTGCGATGGCCACCGAGGCCGTCGGAGGTGGTGAGCGTGGGCGACGATCGCCGCCGAGCGGTCGACAAGTGGTAGCGGCCCGGCAGCGCCACGTGCAACGACATGTTCCCCTCCTCTTCCCAGTCTCCTTCCTCCGTCGTCGCTGTTGTCACCGCGCTGAAATATGCATCCTCAATCAACCAATACTGTTGTGGGGTGCGGTCGGATGAGCGACAGTTGCATCATATCCGCGGTGATATCATATTCGCCCTCACTCTTGTTATCCGTTCTGACAGCGGCCGGTCTGTTCCCCCGCTGCTCTCTTCCTTTACCTCGCATCCTTTCCTATAGTACGACCGCGCACATCTGTATAAATTGTTGCCCCAAACCCCAACAAATGCTATTCACAAGACTGTCCATGGCAAAACGGACGAGTGAGCAAACTTTAAAGCGTTTCGTCAAAAAAAACTCACTTGCGCGGATTGCGCGAAATAGTATACACAGTACTGCGTACGAAACATTGCTCTTTCGCAACACGCTTAAGAGATCGCGCGCACACCCCGTATAGGTGTAGCGACATTGTTATCAAGGCAGCGAATAAAAAACTTTTGATAACGCAGTGTGCCAGGATTGCACGATAATTCCAGGTCCCCGAAATTCCAATTTTCACTATCTCATAAAGTTTGAATCCTAATTTTACCTGCACATTTGAACATGATATCAATTATTCTCGAAACTAGCGTGGTGGCTACAGAAAGACCAAAGTCAATAAAATTTATAATACTTTATGATTTACTTGTCTTCAAATCCTCAATTCCCGAAATTTCATTTAGTCTCATTCAGCGAAATGTTAGACACCACTCTCAATTACAGTCCTCAGTATTGAAATGTTCACAAACTTGTTGGTTTCGTTGAGCGAAAACGTGGGAGGAGAGTGAGTGCGCACGGAGACGGGTAGGCGGGGTCGTGACTGAGCCGAAAGCTGCTCGAAGGTGAGCGGACTGCTGACGGCCTGCGACTCGAGGAGCGACCGCTCACTGCTTTCAGGACTGAAATTCAGGATATCAATTGCAAATTTACGATCCGAGCAAATTGTTATAGTCGTCATTTTTCGATCAGTAACAAGAAATCGAACTGGTAATAGATGAGCTCGCTTGTCAGTGCTTGAACACCGTTTTATACCAAGAATAATAGTCATTTATTGGTTTTAACGTGTGTAAATTGACAGAAAGAAATGCTCCCGACTTTGAAATCAGTTAGTCTAATTCAATCTAAGATTTCTTGTTACCGAAAAGGGATATATTGAGTGTAATTATTACGTGTCGGCGAGTATGTCCTTGAGGTAGGGATTGTAAGGCGTGGACTTGACCGAGCCGCGGTGGACGTTGACCTCCTCACGCAAGCTGACGACCAATTTGCTAAGTCGCTTCACTTTCGCTTCGAGCTCAATCACGCGACTGTCGCTTCGCTGGGCGCGCTGGTTGGCCTCGCTCAGACGGCGTCTCGTGTCCTCCAGCTGTCTGAAGCAGAAGAATACATCATTTTCTCATTACTGCCAAACGTCCTAAGACTGTGTTTGTCTATGTAGAGAATCAAGATTAATCAAAGATCATGTCTTTAAAATAATAGCAGACCACTCCTATATTTTAAATCATTCGTAACCTCAAGATTACTTCTCCTTTTAATGAATACAATCCCAAAACAAACGCACCGACGAATCAAGCTGAGAAACTTCGGCCCGTCCAGATCGTTCGAGTCTCCCAGGTAGCTATCGATAGCTTTCTCGGCGTCATCCACAGACGAGTTCAAAAGCAATTTGTAGCTGAAATGTAAACGATCGTATGGAATAGAGTCGAAATCGACAATCAAAGAAGGAACTGACAATTCGGCGACTTTTAGCCGGGCGCGATACTTGTCCACCTGTCGTTTGGCGTCCTGGTTGTCCTGGAGGGTTCGCTCGAGGCAAGCGATGTGATCGCGCAAGCCCATCTCCGACTTTGCCAGCGCTTTCCCCTTGTCCTTCTCTCGTTTTAACTAAAAATCCATCTTCACCAAAGAAAGCAGCGCCAAATTCGAACATCCCTTACCAGAGCGTTCAGCTTTTCCACCTGATCACGTTCTGACCTAAGCGTCTCTTTGGTCTTCGAATGATCCGTCTTCTCTGCGTCCAATGCCGCCTCAAGATCGTTCACCTGCAAAAAGCTTCACCGTCGCACGGGAAAAAGCGAAAAAAAGATAATTACTCGTGACTCAAAAGCGACGGCCGATCCGTTGGCGCCTTCGGACGTGAACGAGGTCTGTCCATCGACAGGCGTCTCTTCCGCATCGAAAAAGAGTTGGCGGACAATTTGCCTCTCATTCGTCTTCTCACGACAGTGTGGACAAGTCTTCGAACGCTGCAACAAAGCCTACCCTAATTCCATTAAGGGATCAATTAAAAATTTTCCCACCTCGAGCCATTGTAGAATGCAGGTGAGATGAAAAGTGTGCCCGCAGATCAAAGCGGCGCAATTGTTTTGAAAGAAGGGCGAAGTGCAAATAACGCACCGCCCTCGCATTTTTCGTTCTCAACTCAAGCGCCGAGGCTAGTGTGCATATTTAGTATTATTTTAGAATTGCAAATAGATTAAAACATATGCTGCCGGTCAGCAAACGAACACGAAGATACCGAGCAAAAACTGATCCACTTTTGCAGTTGTGATCACAAAGTCCGAGAAATTTTAAAGTTGATGCCAGTTACGGTAACATTTTTCGTTTTGAGACTTAGAAATCAAAATCGCAGTTTGTGAGTAGCAGCTTCGCCCACTTCTCATGTGCGAAGATTCGCACGAGAAACTAAAAATATCCTTTGAAAGTTCGCTGACTCGTTCCAATTTACTTTCCTCAAATGATTGCCTTACAGCGAAATGTCAACTAGCAACATTGATCCAACTTGGTCTAAAGGACGTAACAGAGTTGACGTGCGACGTCGCAACGTCGGAAATCTACAGTGCAATTACCAAAAATTACGAAACGGACGTTGATTAATTCTTGGTAATTGCAGTATAAATTTCGGACGTTGCGACACCGCATGTCAACTCTGTTACGCCCTTAAGTCTTGATCTCTGTGGCGTGCAGTTACAAAACTTCGCGCCATAAATGCAAGCTACTGACATGGACACTTGATAAATACGGTGCTTTGCACAGTCCATTACGCAAGTACGAGAAAGGTACAGAAGTAATCGAACAGATACGTTGAAACAATACAGAGTAAGAACAAGATGTCAGGTGACGAGTTTCAATTTTTGGTTAATGTAGCGTTCCTTCTGCAGATTTTTCAACAACATTGTTCAATTATTTCTAAACCTTGCTTTCATATACCCTGGTTCAGCCTTTTTTAAAATGATATTTCGTTCCCTTTCTAGGAATCAGTTGAGGAAAGTGAAAAGGAACAAACCAGTGATTTCGTCAAGGAAACCTTTGACTTTTTCATGCGAACAGATAAATTAAACAGTCTCCAGTTGTTAAAAGGCTGCGTTAAATTTAAGCTCAACAGCAGAACCCAAAGGATGACGCAACTGATTATTTAAGATATGGGACTCTTGTTAATCGATCAACGACTGTGATTTCGTTGCAAGTAATGTGATTTTATTGTATATGCAGCGCATGTCTTTATTTACACACAGCATATCCGTAATCAAGAGAATCAAGGGAAGTAATCGAACCAGTTCCGTACTGTACATAAATGCTTCGAAGTGATCGCGGAGTCCCTATTGCAGAAGTGGCAGCAGAAGTATTAAACACTGTTTCTTCGGGCGAATCGCAACCTAAGAAAGATGATTTACATTAAAGATTGTCTCTTAAAAAAATCTAACAGACTTTTAGGAACGTCTGGAGGGGGTCGATCAGGCGCAGTCCCAAAACGAAATTTTCGAGAACTGTGCTCATCGCCATCTTTGCGCTGTATATGCGGAAGTTCTAGCATTATTTGGTGTGCATTTGTTAATGTCTAAAAACTGTACATTTCAGCAACAAATGATTTCTTTTGAATCATCATATTAATGTCAATTAACTATTCGACAGCTATTCAGTAATAATACATGGTTATTTTTAAATTAAAAAGTGTTATTTAGTACGGTAGAAATCAAATTATGGCGAGAAAGCAGATTTCTGATCAGTTTTGAGATATAAACGGAAGGAAATATCTAAGAAATGTTTAAAGAGGGATTTACATCTTGAAATTGTTGGCTTACCTTCCCAAGGCGGGATGTACTCTTAAGTTTTATGTTCTAGCTTGGAGCCTTGATCCTATTTCACTATGTAGCTCAGTCGCTGAATTCTAATGTAATTTAGCTTAGTATCGTAATTCAGCTATTAATGACCTTGCATCAAAAATATGTGACGCATTCAGCTTTTCTCAAATTTTTATGATTGAGCTTTACTGATATATGACATAAGTCAAGTTAAACCAAAAAATAGAATAATTAATCTTTACCTTTATACGACGTTTGTAGTAACAACAGAAAATTACAAAGCCGATTGCAGCCGCAATCAATAATGCTCCAAGAACGTAGGCAATAATTACCCAAACTGACAAAGCTCCATATTTCAACAGAAATTGCTCACTTTCGTTGCTCATTGATTGAGCAGTTCCAATTCGAAGCTAAAATTATAAGATAAGCAACACTCATTTCAACCGTTTTGCGCGCTTAAAAAATTGTTAAGTCTTGCCCATCGCTACCAAATAGTGCAATGTAGCTGCGAATCACAGCTTGTTCTCACCAATCGTGAACTATGGCAAGGATGGAAGCATGTGTTGTAAAACAATACGCTTTGGTAGCGATATTATAATGTAAGTTTACGCTTTTGTATCGCTTATAACTTTACAAAATTCGAACACTTTAAGCACCTTTTCAGAAACGCATAATCGCCCTTGCGTCGAGAAATTTACCGCATATGCTGACTATATAACTGTTGCAATTACAATTACAAGAAGTGCGACAACTGGTCAGTTTTAGAGTTGTAAAGAGGTTTTTTGCGTGTATATTACAGCTAAATTCCTACACTCTAAAACTCTAATCTCAATAGTTATAATTACAATAATTCAAAGAAATCAGGGCACCGTTGCAAACAAAAACAAAAATTTACTATTTGCAATCGCAAGGTTATGAATTGCTTTTTATTTAAGTTAAGTTTTTTGTATAAAGTATAGATGCGTCGGTCCACTGGACCGTGAACCGAATTACTCGGTGCACCGGACCGGACCGGGACCGACCTGTTTTTCCGAGGACCGAGTAGCTTGGACCGAGCATAACTCGGTCCGGTCCAGAGTTGCGCTACATGGGAAAAATTTGCCAAAAAAGGTCGACGGACCGGACCGTGGACCGCAGTATTAAGTGCTGGACCGGACCGGGACCGGGACCGACCTCACTCTGCTTTGGACCGGACCGAACCCCCTGAGCCTTGGACCGAACCGGAACCGGGACCGACCCAAAAGAACCTTGGACCGGACCGGGACCGGGACCGACCTCAAAAATCCTGGACCGACGCATCTATAGTATAAAGTCAATTAATATTTGCTTGCTAAATAATATTTTCTTCGTTTAATGATGACTTCGAATTTTTCGACCTCTCGTCGTACCTTTATATAAATATCCTCTCTCTTGCATTTACTCGGAACAGTACCGTTCAGCATAGGCCCAAGATAACCACTGCGGCAATCGAAATGCAAGTTTCCTGACGAAACTGCTTGATCATTGTTGCACCAAACGATAAGTTCGTATCGTCTGATAATTCCGGGGCACGACTTATCAGTTAGCACCCAGTCAATACAGACAACGCTGCTGTCTTCGTTCAACGCAGCGCTAAAGACTTTAGGGGCCATGACGTCGACTTCAGGAATTGTGAAATTTACAGCTGTCGTTACATATTCCGTCGAACCATGCTCCGTGTTGTAGGTAAATCCTGTTCAAAAGCATTAATTTTAACAAAATTGCGAGAGAAAATATGCAAACGACTTAAAATTCATTAAGAATTTAATTGCTGTTTACCAGTGTTGCAAAAGTTAAGAATTTTGCAATTGAGTTAAGTAAAAGTACTTTTACTCAATTGTTTACTTAAGTAAAAATTTTAGTAAAAGTACTATTTGCAACACTGGTATTGTAGACCCATATTTGTATCCCAAATCCCATATTGTAAACAAAAATGCAGTTTAAAATATGGGATTCTATTCCATTTGTTGGAGGATGACTGCTCAAAGACCGCTTGTCTATCATAAATTTTTCATTCGAAAAGCTTGTTTTGAAAGTACGATCTCGTTGAAGAACAGAAAAAGGTCAAAAGGATCAAATAATGTGAGAGAGAAGATATACACAAGCGTATAAAGGTGGCGGGAGGTTGAAAAGTGGTGTAGCTTAGATAATTGCGGAACATCGTATTAAAACTCCCATTAGACTAACAGTATAGTGTACCCTGTTTGCACTTCCTCACCACGCTACGCCACTCACCCTTACCCCGTTTTGCTAGCTCGCTCGCTCCCGCCGCCAACACCATTCGAAAATCGCGATCTATTCAGTGTTTAACGGTCCCAGAAAGAATAGCGCTCCGAAAGAAAAATTTTGGTCCGAAAAAGAAACAATAGCGGAGAAAAGACGCAACTGACGTCTCGGTGAAATGCTTATGGGGTTGCTGCTGACTGACGATTAGTATGGAAATAATGATAGAAGTGTCATCTCGGTGAGTTTCGCTGAAATTGATACCTGTTGTCTGACTACTGTATGTTACGCTAGAAGTCCTAGTTATCAAAAGAGAAGTTGTAGCGATACTAATCGAGGTTAGAGTTTCGGATGTCTGAAAAAATTGAAAATGAGAATGAGAAAGACGATAATATCGTTCTCTACTCACTGAAGACGTGTTACCTCCCGTCGGAATCGCTGTAGACGTCTCGTTAATATTTTCATTCGGTGACGCCACTGATCGAATTATTATGAAAAGGATAATCCCAGCTAAGGCGACAATAACTGTGAAAATTAAGACTGCGCTGATTAAAATTTTGACCCATCGAGGTTTCCTTGATATGTAATTCATTAATTTTGTTATATTATGCATTTTTGCGTCCAAAATATATTCGTATTTGTCATCCACTGCCGGCAATTGCGAGGGCGGTACGGCCATCTTTTGTATGAAAATAGTATCGATGCTGGAAAAGTTATACGAATTAATTTATACGCAGATCACTTCAGTTTTACGATAAAAAATACTCGTTTAATGATTAGAGTAGTTGCATAATATTTAATCCATGCAATCCGTTTTTTCATAAGAGTTTTCGACATAAAATATTTTTTACTAAATCAAACAGACTGCAGTATATCTCGTCAAAGTAAAGCATCGCGTAATTAAAATATTTGGCTGAGCGTCTGGTGGCGTTTTCTAATATTTGCAGAACGGAATTTAAATCGAAATATGTCATCGAGCATGTTTGAAGAATAGTTCAATTCAATTTCAAATAAATGAATAAAACAGCTCACGAAAGTCTCAGCGATTGAATCCGTGAATTTGTTAGTAAAACAGGGTTATTTATTGTGTTAATTCTAACCTCTCTATAACCATTTGAGGATTCAGAACTGTAATATACAAGGTGCTTCAAAAAACATGCTTGACACCCTGACTCGTAGAGACAACACTCAACAACGGAAATTCATATAAAAGCTGTTAAATAAGATGAAAATTAAGAGCTGAGTAATAAAATAATTTTTTAAAGCTTAATCATAACTGAGTAACAATGTGAGTTATTTTTTTGGATTTTGGAAACTGAATATTTAAGTATAGAAAAATTACAAGAAGAGGCACTGATCACAAAACCACTACAACAAATACTATTATGAAATAGCTATAGCAGAAACGAAATGTTTACCTTCTCTCAGACGTCTCTGTTCGATTCAATCGCACATTAGCACTTTCTTGTTCTGCAGATTCTCTGTACCATTCAGCAGTTTCTCCATCTGATTGAGGTGCACCTTTATCATTTGCATGTATCACTCTCACATCAAATGGCGCATTCTCATTTCTTTGTTCCGCCGATATTCTCAACCATTTTAAATAATCTGGATGTACTTGGGATCCACCTCTTCTATCATCATATATATTTTCCACATTACCTTGAGCTCTTGCATCCCCATATTCTGCTCTACTTGCGTCGCGTTCCACAGCTTCATTATGTCTCTGAAGTACGTTATTACCATGCTCATGACTATATTCATGGACAAATTGCGGGTTGGAGTACTCTTGCTCTGCTAATGTTCGAAACCATTTCAGAGTTACTCTTTCTGACTGAGGTGCACCTCGTCCATTTTGATACATATATCCCAGGTTATTTTGGCCATCTGCCTGGCCTTGAGCTGCTGACTTTCTGTACCATTTTACAGCTTCTTCATCTGATTGATGCACACCTTTCCCCTCTTCATACATGAATCCCAGGTTATATTGCGCATCTGCATTTCCTTGTTCTGCCGATTTTCTGTACCATATGACAGCTTCTTCATCAGATAGAGGCACACCTTTACCGTTTGCAAACATGAATCCCAGGTTAAATTGCGCTCTTGCATGTCCTTGTTCTGCTGACTTTCTAAACCATTTCAAGGCCTCTTCATCTGATTGGAGCACATCATTGCCAGTTATATGAAAAAGTCCCAAATTATATTGCGCAATTGCATTTCCTTGTATTGCCGATTTTGTGTACCATTTGACAGCTTCTTCATTTGATTGAGGGACACCTTGTCCATTTCTATACATAAATCCTAAATTATTTTGTGCATTTGCATTTCCTTGTTCGGCTGATTTTGTGTACCATTTGACAGCTTTTTTATCTGTATGAGATACCTCGTTATCCTGTTCATAAGTAAACCCAAGGATAAACTGGGCGTCGATGTTCCCTTGCTCTGCTGATTTTTGAAACCACTTGACAGCGTCTCCATCTGATTTTGGTACACCTTGTCCATGTCGATACATCCATCCAAGATTATATTGCGCATTTGCATTGCCTTGCTCTGCTGATTTTTTGAACCATTTGACAGCTTCTTCATCTGATTGAAATACACCTTTGCCGTTCATATACATGAATCCCAGGTTAAACTGTGCACTTGCAATTCCTTGTTCTGCTGCTTTTCTATACCATCTGGCAGCTTCTTCCTCTGACTGAGGTAAACCTTTATCTTTATTATACACATTTCCCAGATTACATTGCGTATGCGCAGTCCCTTTTTTTGCTGGTTTTGCGTACCATTCGACAGCTTCTTTATCTGATCGAGACAGATCGTGTCCCATGTGATTCATCCATCCAATATAGTCTTGGCCAAGCCCATGGCCTTTATCTGCTGATTTACTTAACCATTTATCAGCCTCTTCATCTGATCGCGGCACACCATGTCCCATTTTGTACATCCATCCAAGATTGTTTTGGCTAAGTGCATGTTCTTGTTCTGCTGACATTCTAAACCATTTGACAGCCTCTTCAGCAGATTGAGGTACACCTTTACCATTTGCAAACATGACTCCTAGGCTAAACTGTGCATTTGCATCTCCGTGTTCTGCTGACTTTGTGTACCATTTGAAAGCTTCTTCATTAGATTTTGGTACACCTTTACCGTTCGCATACATGAATCCCAGGATAAATTGCGCCACTGTGTTCCCTTGTACTGCTGATTTTTTGTACCGTGCGACGGCTTCTTCATCTGAGTGAGTCACACTTGTATTATTACCATACATTAATGCAAGATTATATTTCGCATGTGCATTTCCTTGTTCTGCTGATTTTGTGTACCATGTGACAGCTTCTTTGTCTGACTGAGGAACACCTTTCCCCTCCTCATACATGACGCCTAAGTTTAGTTGCGCACGTGCATTTCCTTGTTCTGCTGATTTTCTGAACCATTTGACAGCTTCTTGATCTGATTGAATCGTGCCTCGCCCGTTCATAAACATAAGTCCTAGGTTAAATTGCGCATCTGCATCTCCTTGTTCTGCTGATTTTGTGTACCATTTGACAGCCTCTTCATCAGATTGTGACACCCCTCGTCCATTCTGATACATGAACGCCAGATTATATTGCGCATGTGCATTTCCTTGTTCAGCTGATTTTGTGTACCATTTGACAGCTTCTTCATCTGACTGAGGCACAACTTTCCCCTCCTCATACATGACTCCCAAGTTTAGTTGTGCACGTGCATTTCCTAGCTCTGCTGATTTTCTGAACCATTCGACAGCTTCTTGATCTGCTTGAGTCGTGCCTCGCCCGTTCATAAACATAAGTCCTAGGTTAAATTGCGCATTTGCATTTTCATGTTCTGCCGATTTTGTGTACCATTTGAAAGCTTCCTCATCAGACTGAATTGTGATTATGCCAAAATCATATATTAATCCTAACTTGAACTGTGCTAAGGCATCACCTTGTTCAGCTTCGTCGTGAAGCAATTGGATTGCTTCTCCTGATGATTGGGGAATGGTTCGCTCTTTTTGGCTGTTAAAAGGAACACTATTATCCTGTGAATGTGTTTTTGCTATGCAGCTGTGTTTTTGTTGCGGAGAACGGTTCGAATATACTTCATTATGGAAGTTAATGTTCTTTATATATAGATTTTTCTTTTTCTCATTGATTTTTATTTTACTGGAGCTGATCATGTTAAGAAATGCTTGTATGTTAGCTGATATAATCCCGTAACCCTTATTTCTCGCCATTAGAAAGACTAACCAGATGAAATCTGTTGGTGGGTCTTCATGGGAAAAGAAGAAAGTGAGTGCCATGATAAATTCTTGAATGGTTCTGTGCACAAATGAAAATTCAGTTTTTGTGTGGTAGGAATCGTCTCTTGTTTCTTCTTTTCTTAACAATCCAGCTTGTAGTACAATTTCATTTAACTGAAAATTTTTCAAATCTGTTTCTGTAAACGTTGTCTTAAATATATCTTCCATGGCCATTGTTCCAAGCTTGTGCAGTTGAGGAAAATATTGGTAATTGTTTTCAATTACATGAAATTTGTCACTTGCATCGTGTTTAAAATCAAAAAGACTTGGAACATCTCGACTGGGATTACTTTTCTGATATCTGTCTATCATCCACCAAATAATGTTCATGTAGAGCTCAACTTCAGTGCCATCGATTATTCTCTTATGTAAAAGGCAAATAAAGGTCAACATTAAGGGTGATTCTGAGAGCCTTTTTAAATTCGCGTTAGTATTTAAGAGACATATTACAGCTGCTGTATTTTCTGATGATTTTCTATTACTTTCTGCATGAAAATGTTTCGATACATATTCTTTCCTTTGTGATTCGTTTGTAAATCCAATAATATCGGCAAATGTAAAGCGTCCTTGATTACGAAACTTCGACAAATATCCTTTTCGTGAAGTTATTAGAACATAAAACCGTAACGGTCTACTAATTGGGTCTGAAAAGAAATCGCTTACTTCTTGGCACTGTTTCTCCAAAGCGGATTCATCATACCCATCTAACAGCACTAAAATCTTGTGCACTTTGCAACATTTTGTGTCATTTATGACATGATGGAATATTTCAAAGTCAACCCCATCGAGATAGCCTTTCATGAAATGGGTTACCAATTCTTTAATATCTTTGAATTTATACTCGCGTAGTTTACGAAATTCTATATGTAAAACAAGATCATAGTCACTCAATCGTGATTGCGACCATTCATATGCTAGTCGATGCATTAGCGATGATTTTCCAAAACCTGGATTTCCTTCAATAATCAGCATTTTTGTTTCGACAAATGCCTTTTTAAGCAATGTAGCGTAATCTTCTGTTACAGTTGAATCGCATTCCAATTTGAGTGTCAAAGTAACCCATTTTCTTTCAATATCAAAGAAAAATGGCAGGGAGAAAGGAATGACATTTCGATAGCTTTGCGAATAGATTTCTCGCAGGGAATGTTGAATGCTGAAAGTTAATTGTAACCTTTCATGAGAGAAAATTACTGTGTTTTTACGCGGTTTGGCTTTTCTAATGAAGTAGTGTTGAAGTGGACCGAATCTCTCTTTTTGAGATTTAGCGTTTACCAGATACAAACGCGGACTGACGGCTGTAGGCATGTCACTTTTGGGGGGGATGTCCTACCACTGTCACTTTGTTGGTGGTATTCTTCGATAGTTAATTAGAGATGCTATGGAAAGGAATCTTAGAGAAATTTCCCAAGTATTCTGCCGCTTGGAATATTAGCTGTCTCTTCTAATCAATGAAAATATACCTTAATAACTTGCAATTACTTGAGCAATCGCTGGAAGATGTAGAGAATCTGCAATCTATGACACATGATGTGTGCCTCAGAGTGTAAAGCTAAAGGATATGTAATTATTTAAAGCAACTGCTATTTCATACCAAACAGCGTCGATTATTAGATCATTTCGTCTATTTTACTTTCAGAGCTATTAGAATTGCTCAAGGTTACCTAATAAGAGAACAAAATCTTTTCACATGAATAATATTTTTGTGGTTCTTCAGCAAAAGCATGCAGCCTGTAATATTCCAATAGTTAGGAGTTTTGACTAAAGCTATAGGTCTATTACAAAATTGTTAAACTTATTATGACTAAATAATTTTGTTATAATTATTGAATCAGTCCGCTGTTAGTTATGAGAAATATTGAATGAATTACGTAATGATAAGTCTAAATTAATACAGTAGTATGGTTGGTTTCTGGCTTCTTATCAATCTTTTTAGATTGGAGCTCTCCTATTTACTGCTCTAATTTTATAGTCAGTTTTTTATCAGTGTTTACGAATGACATTTTACTGAAAAAGTGCGGCAAACCCAGCTCAAATTTGTTTCTGTACCTGTGAACATGACAAATATAAATCTACGTCAAGCGTAATCTGTACTTCAGACGTTTGCTTTTGCAAACCATTCACGTTTTTCATGAATATATACTATGTAGGCAAATAAAGATAAGATATAAAAGAGCCCTGTGTTAGTTTTATGCCCCAGTACAATTGTTCGACGGGCTGCCATCAGTCTACTCTCCTTATGAATTACTGAGTTATTAATGAGGCAAAAATTTATGAACATAAAGTTTATTATCACTAAGTAGGGCTGTAACGGGGACGAGGAATTTTGGGGACCCCATCCCCGTTACAGCCCTATCACTTAGTCATTTTTAATTATAATTATTAAGATGTAATTAAGTTACTTAGTTATAAATGCTATTGCAATATAGGTTACGCAAGATATTTGGCCGGAAAAAAGTGATAAAAACTGCATTCATATGGTATAAGAAGAGGAAAATATGAAAGGAAAAAGAGAAGAGGAAATGAAGAACGCTCTTGGCAAACGATCAGTAACGTTCTGCCCTCTCTGTGAAATTTGTTTTTCAAAATTCCAACTGTAGCCGTTTTCCTCTTTTTTTGGCGATTATTACAGCGGATATAGCTCGCATTCGGCGCTTACCTCAGGTTTCCACGCTCGGCAATTGTTTTTCTTTCTTCGATAAGTTTATCAAATATACATTTTTGACCCGTTTCTGTCAGACTTTTCATGAAGCAGCTAAATGCTCTTGGACCACGCTGTTGAACAAACTCGATCAGTTTGTCATTTTTTTTATATGGTGTTTTCTTTGCCTAAAATGTAAAATCGAAAAAATTTCGTTACTTAAAAAACTTACGAATATTAAATGGGCATCATTGCGAGTTAGATCCCCTTCTTCCTGAAGATGGGCAATCACTTCATCTATAGCCATATTATTACAAATAAATGTAAGGCACCTTGTGAGACATTCATTATTTAGTGAATCATCTTGAAACTCAAAATCCTCGTGACTCTTGTTCAACGCTCTTTCATCCGAACTCTGATCATTTGTTTTTGATACTTCCTCAGTAACTGGACGGTCCTCTTGTTTATTTTCTCGAGCATTCGGAGGTAAAGCATGTTGAGACTTCTGACTTGATACCATTTCCTAAAGAATGTTCGAAATTTGAAGCTACTGACGCTCTTATCGGAAGCTTTTTTTAATCACTAGCAATTCTAATGGAAATTAGCAGCAGCAAAGTTTGCAGCGTGATACAACAAGGCAATGTGCGTCGTCGCTATGAACTAGATAACACATCCACCTACGCACTGCTAAGCTTGACATGTTATGAGTAGAATTAAATGCTCGCTTGCACACAGATTTTATCAGTAAGAGACCAGTAAAACTAATATGCTTGGCAACTATCCCAGCAAGCAAGCGCCGTGGTTTATCTATGCGCCAAATTAAAGTAAGCAGTCTTTTCGAATAAAAATCTTCGCCATTGCACTGATTTGTACTCGAATGGATGTAGAGGCAGTCACGAATGATTCATTGTGATCTCATATTCATATTCTTTTAATTCTACTTGTCTCGTATTTAGACGCATTGATTTGTGAGCTTTTTTGCAATATTTTTGAGTTCGATGTGTTAACATGAATAAAATGCTGGCTGAACAATTTGCCATATCACAGGATGTACATGGAATCAAAAAAATCTACTTGAATATGACCTCAGTACGAAGAATATAATTAAACAATGGGCTGTCTTCAGTCACACCAGCTAAGCGGGGCCAACAAATATGTGCCTGCTGAGCGATGGCATCGGATTACGAAGAAATTAATCTTTATGGTAGTCAGAAATAATAAATAGACTTGTCTAAGTTTTGTCATTCTAAGTCCTTTGAAGAGATGAACCAGGTTTGCAAAGCGCAAATCACTTTCTTTTCTTCTTTGTGTCCCCATAATTAGTTACGTGTTTCTGTTAAAGACGTGATTTTTTTTTGCAACTATTCAAAAATATAAAGCAATTTATCTTTCACTCTAGAGTGACAGAGACGTCACGCTGATCTAAAATACTGAAGCTTTAACAATTGCATGTAATTATTTACTCTTTTTTGAAATGTTGGATAAAATGAAGAGCAGCGGTGAATTGCTTATGGGCAGCTTCAACATAGCTTTACATCACTGGTGTGTTCACTAATTGCCACAAAAACTTTTTGTCATTGCCAGAATGTAAATGCTTCCCAAAATGATTGGCAATATACTCCAGCAGGTAAAAAAAGTCTGTTTTTCCTATAAATAATGATGCGCTTCCAAAGTCATCACAGTAATTATCAATGTTAAATGAACGTACGATGTCGAATTCACAGTGCCAACGTTTTAATTTTGCAAAAAATGTGCTCAAGTTCCAAAATGAAAACTGACCATACACGTTTGAAACAAAAATTAACTATTGCTGATAAAATTGGGAATGTTGCAATACTGATTCAGACATCATGGGACTAAAGTTCGAACTTGAATTGAACGGACTTCAGATGTCCAATAAAGTCGAGTTCTCCTGATAATTTTTAAATTTTCCGTAACCAAACAGATTTTTTTGTGTTTCCGATTTTTTAAATAAGTAGAGAAGAGGATAGAGTAAAACAGAGAATTATAAGCTGCACGAATATTCTAAAACCGAAATGAGTTTTATCAAGACAGAGGAACAATCAGAATGAACGCAGTATGTGAAAGTGCTGAGGAACTGTATCAGTTAATCTAGCTGGTTCAGCCGCGCCATGCACTGTAGGACAAGTGCTTGAGCGATTCTATCAAGAGAAGCAAAGGGAAAGCTATCATCTGGGTTGAAATTTCAAAGAAATTTTAACGGCGTATTCAATTGGTAGCATCTCATTTTGTTGGTCTATATTGTATGGATTATTTCATATTATTTTGATTGGGCTAAAGTATGGCGTTAGACACCCAAGAGGCCCATATTGCACTGTTTCCCACCGCATGATCATACTTTATATTGATAACGAAGGGTATTTTTGAAGCGAACGGAGAGTTGGAAGAGTGTTCGTGAGTGCACCACACCATCGCTGTCATTCTGACTCGGCGATCGGATGGATTGCTACCGTTCGCTCAATCTCTCGATCGGTGGAGTTAAATTATAAACCTGAAAATTGGATCTCACCAAAATTCTACTTGCATGATAATCTGGGCGAACATAAAATTTTTGTCCATTGCATTCTGCTCATAGCAGCTCCAACTGAAACTATGCTCTCAAAATTTTATATCTTGCACAAATTAACAATGAATCAAATTTTGACAGCAAAGCAGTTTTGATGTGTGTCAACAATATTTCACAGCGCATTGAACAAGGCAGTAAAGACGAAAACAGTGAGGCAAATGCCGGAAAAGAGATTGTTGCAAGCGACGAAGATGTGCTTCCATTCGGGAGAGTAGTCGGCGGGCGTCTGGGCGATGGGATTCTCGGAGTTGTTCGTGTACTGATGATAAGAGGAGCTTCGGTCGATATCATTGCCGTCGTCTTGGATACAGCAAAGATTCGTATTGACGAGCTTCGCCACCAAATAGAGACGGTGCGGCGGCGGCACCTTGCGCCTCACCCTGCACAACGCCAGTGCCAGCACCGTCACGAGCACACTCAACAGCGAAAGAACGAACATTGTTTCGTAGAATGTATCTGAAGCAAATCAGTTTGCGATTAATCGCTAACAGGAGCCTGTTTCATAAAACTATTGAGTGTTGGCAATTGAGAAATTGGGTGGAAATTCCAGCTCTTAATTAATTTCAGATTTGAGAATGCGATGATGACTAATTAAAGTTGTAACTAAATTCTCAATTCTCAACAGTTTTATAAAACAGGCCGCTGGCAAGAAAGAAATAGTTACATATTTTCGGCTTTGTCGTTCCGAAACCCGTATTTGGCGCCTGTGAGCAGAGAAATAAGAAGCAAATGGTTTGCAGGCCGAGTGTGAACAGTTTGACGAGCGCCTGGATTTTGAGATCGCCAAAGAGGGGAGAAACGAGCATTATGATGGTGATGATGCTGACGGGCATAGTGAGGGCCATCTTCAGCGTCGGTGACTGTCTGTGCGCCTTGAGACATACTTCCAATGCCTGAGCGCCGTCGTCATCTCGCGTGTACACCGATGTACTCACCGTCTGAAGCAAGAAACTACGTTTAGCTTCATATTATCAATTTTGCTTCACGCCTGCATTATATCGTGACCAGAACTTACACCTCGCTAAGAAAAAACATTATCGGATCATATCTTAAATGCTCTCCTATCGATCGTGTATTTGTTGTTAAATTTATTGCGTGTTCTTGCGACTTAATTTGACCGATCGGAATTAGCGAAAGAATCGAGATGTTAAGATAACACGATAAACTTAGCGCCAGCCAAAGAAGGTTTACTATAAATGGAGTGTAATTTCCAAGCATTGCAGTATATACCTTGACTACCCAATCCGACAGCGCCGTACTCGGCTTGGTGTTCAAGCCGAGCGTGTCGCGCACCATGCCAACAGTCACCGGTTGCCCTGGCCCAACGTGACCGTTCGAATTTTCCACGTCGAAGCGCAGCTGGCTCTCATACTCGTCGGCGGCCTGCAGCAACATGCAACAGTCGTTGACGTCTTCGGGATAGTGGGTGAAGTCGACGGCACATGTTGACGTCAGGCGATAGTTGATGCGAGCCTTCACCAGACCACTGAACGACAGCTCGATGTCGTGCATGTGCGCCCAGCAACTGAGCACGCTGCTGCACGAGCTGTAAAATCTCACTCTCATTACTAATCATCCAATCGCTGTCGAGATTTGTTTAGAGGCGTAACGATTTCAATCTCAATATATCATTTGAGAATCTGAATCGTATAATAGGGAACTTTTGTTTTGAAAATCGAATTGAAAATCATTTTCTCGAGAATCAATTTATTTGAGGATCGGAATCGTATTAAAATAAATCTATTTTTGAGAGTCGGAATCGTTATTTTGAGAATCGTTACACCTCTAGCAAAGTACACGCACTCTTGTTCGGTCAACTCTGGCGTCCAAATGTGATGAAAATCGTGCATTTTGAACGATGTTATATGCCACTCCTTAGTTTCCCATTTAAGCCGCTGATCCATCCAACTCTTAAATCACGCGATTTACCTCTTATAAATAGCGCGATATTTACCACGTAAATGTCGCCGATTACAGTAAACTGAGAAAATGAGTCAGACGGCTGAAAAACATCAACGATTGATGAGGCAGAAAGGATATGCACATACCGAATGGACTTGGTCGACTACCACATTGTTAATAGTGAGCGGCAGTTGCTGGCTGCTGGAAACGGGCGCTTCGAGAAAGAGCGCGTACACATCTCCTGACGCTCGGTTGGCCTGGTCGCTGAGATAGTAGTACAAGCAGTTCTCCAGCACCTCATGGCGACCCTTGGGCAACTGACCTATGTCTGCAAGGGAAAATGGATAAGGGCTGTACAGTAACGGAAATCTGAAACTTTCGGGGATGGGAGTTGTGAAATGGTAGTAATTTCATGATTTAATCAATTTGAATGGTATTTCTGTATTCATCACGCCGTTCGTGAAAGAATATCAGAGCATGTTCAGCAAGGATTCAAATCACACTTCTAAGACAAAGAAACTTGAATTTCAAAGACAAGGGTTTCGAGGGTGGGAAGTTGATCAAATTTTGAGGAAGAATCTCCATTACAACGCCGATGTATATCATGCCCACTTTTATAAGCACACATTGCAATTCAAAGAGGAAATGTCTTCAAGTCCACTAAATATGCAAAATGAAAAAATGTTTTTGACTTGAAAAATCTTGTTGATTTGGAAAATATCCTTGTTAAAGTAAAAGTAATATAAATAGTAGACAATAAGACATGAAACTGAAACCAGTGATATTTTGGCGCCATTTGCAGTCGGTGTCTTCGACGGCGAGGGAGACGGAGGACGCGGTCAAGAGGGCGACTAGCGCGAGGGGCAGCATGGTTGAACACGACCACTCATTGCGATACACTTCCAGCGGCAGCGTGTGACAGCTGGACGGGTTATATTGCTTGGCAACGAGACGCACTGCCCATAGGCGCAGCCTTGCCGTCAGTACCATCCGGATAAGCTCAGCACGCTGCATCGATTGCTTTTTGGCTGCTTCCAACAACTGCCTCTCAATTAGCGGCGTTATCGCCGACGGCAGGTCGAATATGCATATTTATGGCTCGTAAACTGCTTCTGCGCATCGATTTGTTGCAAACCACGCTCACTTTACTCGTCCCCAGTGGGAAAGAAATGAACGGCAGTCATATACTATTCGTGTACATACACATCGGCGTCAATCGCATACAACTACGATCTCTCTCTTACAGAAGAACATCGAAAGGAACAAAACATAACATTAATCTATCTGTTGTCGTCACATTTACAAAATACTGGCGCGACTGTATGCGCCATTCGACTAAACGGATCGATCGAGCAGGGTTAGGGGTGAGTTTACCACCATTTCCGTGGTTTCTCACTCTCGGGTCCCTGCAGCCAGTCATGGGCGGCGGTGGGACCGTAATGGATGGAAGACGCATGGATGAGCTTGCGACCCTGCAAGCCGTGCTCCAAGATGCGCGCGTAGTGCCAACCGACGCCCAACACGAGGGTGCAAACGGCGGCCCATGAGCCTTTCGGGAAGTTGTCAACTGAAAATAATAATTTCTATTTTGCAATACAGGAACAAGTGTTACATGCGATTGATGTCGTCAAAAGTATCAATTATATCATTTTAGTTTGCGATCTGGCGACAGAACAACCAGCGTGCAAAAAAACTGATCATTCAGACAGTTTTGCGCACGCAAACCGTGACATGCTACTTCCAGTTTCTCAACAGTAAACTTATTTACTTATTCTGATTTGGATACACTCGTCTGCTTGTTATCGTAACCTGCCAAACAGTCGGTACTTCTCCCCCTTCGTCAATCGGGACTCAAAAAACATATCAACTCAGTGACGGTCTCACGACGAAAAAATTCGCATCTCCACCCACCTAATGCCATCATAAGTGCGAAAAGTTCAATTTCCATAGCAACCGAACCTGCGATTACAATACTAATTGCCTTATTTTTGTTGCAGAAACTGGAAAAATCCGCAATTGTAAGGCATACGAGCGCATAAGAGAAAACTAAAACTTACGGGCAGCGGTAACGACGGCGCCAACGGCAAAGCTGCCGAACAAATGGTTGTAGACGTCGTCTTTGTTGCGAATATTAGACGCCGTGCACATCGTAACGCCCCACGCGAAGCCAGCCGCAACTGCAATGCACAAATTATAGCTACTTCTCTAGAATAGGGTTCCAAAATCATTCAGTCCGATGCTTTAATATAGATTCATTCTTGTCCGCATCGAAACTGTTAATTTTGCGCCCCTTTTTTACAAGAGTGCCATATCAAACAGCCATTCATCGTAAATCGTTACTCTTGCATTATATTTCGAATCCTTGCATTCAATTTCTTCATCTCTCGCATTCAATTATAACGCTCGTTTGACGAAATGGAATGCAAGAGTGACAATCGTATGTAAGGACTACAACATATAATGCAAGAGCGACGAATTCTGATGAATGGCGGTGTAAAAAAAGGGATAAGTCGTTCAGCTTCAACGAAAAAGATTGTCAACTTACACGGCAGCGCGCAGTTTCTTGCGTAGCGCGCCAGGAACAGTCTCAGAGTCCAATCCTTATAGCCAACTCCTTGGTAAGCCACCAAATCGGACACCGTTATCGGGACCACTGCAATTATACACTTTCTGTACTCTTGCAATAATAAAAGAAGTATTATTACAGTCTTTCAGCTGATCAATTACAGAAAAAGCGAACTCATCTAACATTTATATCAAGTGCTATTTTTAGTAGCAGGCTTGGATTCAAAGAAAGGTGATGGTGCGCCGATGGCGACAAACGCGATCCATTAATTGACCTTCTTTAGTTAATAAACACCGCACTAAATTGTTATCGAAGATTTTTGATCAGCGAAACTACGAACAACACACCGCAGTCGATCAAAATAAAAATTTCGAGGCGTCACCTTCCGCGATAAATAGGACTGTCAAGATTTCTGATCTATCCTTGACTAATACGAGCAATAAAACGGTCAGAGCGATTCCTCTATTTCAGGCATCGAGTGCGTACTTAGTGATAAAAAATTTCAAGTACATATGCATTCTCGCCAGTCAATCATTAAAAATGAAGAAGCAAAAACGAACTGAGGAAGGCAGCGTATTTGCATACGGCTAGGCCCTTGGTGATGGGGTCTTCATTCAAAGGTTTGTCGAAGAAGCGAGGTCCCCAAAGTCCGAGCTTCCAGCCAATTCTGGTCGTGTGTCCTTGAGACCACGGACTTCTGTTGGCCCAGTTGGGTTCGTATCCGGGATTGATGCTACAAATCGAATACGATTATGGCCAAACATCCATTTCAATCTTACGGGATTCCCGGATGTTCGGGGCTGATGTCCCATTTCTTGGCAATCTCCTTGTATTGCGTACTACCCTTGTACAGCTGAAATCAAATGAAACATCTTAGAGGCAGATCAATTGACAAATGCATCTTTGCACAGGGAACAGTAATGATGGCTGAACAATCGATATTCATATCTTTTGTGCGCGTTTTCAGACTGAAACCGCGGGTGAAATTTAACTTATAAAAAGGTGAATCTTGTCCATGCGCGTGCGGATATATCCCCTAATCGAACCAGAATTTAATGCCTGCCAGCTAAGACGTACGTGATAGTGCATCACAAATTGAAGCTTTCGGTCGAGGACCATTGACAGCAATTCTATTTGAAAAAATTTGCGCACGTACGCTTTGTCATTAGCAGCTTAAATTCAGCAGCAGAACCGAGATAATTGTGACAATCTATATGCGCGTAGACATTCGTTGAAAGTTGAAAATACCATGTTTGAGCAGCTTAGAGATAACACAATCCGCTAACCTTTTCTTGCCATTCCTTCAAAGGGATCGGCGTATCACCCTTGATAGCATCGTTGCGATTATACTTGGTATCCTTGCCTAAGGCACCGGGAATCGAAGTTCCATCTTTCACAGGCGGATCGTACCTGAAAGTCAGACAGTCAAATATGTGTAATGTGAGGTGAGAGGCACCATCATGTGTTTCAACCCGAATAATATCTCAGTACTGTGGTATACTTAGGCAAATATGACATATACGTCACGAATCCTCACGAATTTTATGTCGAATTTTTAAGAATACCTCCAGCATTATCGATGCATTCTTGGTCCTTAGTTGCAAGAAGAGAGAATCGTAATGAATTACGACAACTCTTTTCAGCCCTCTACTTTTGCGATGGATGAAGGATTATGAAAGTACTATCTGTGCAACGCCCACTATTGCAGTCTGATATGTCCCCACCACACAACCCTATTAAGCGTTGTGCAAATAAATAAAGCAAACGTATATAGAAGCACATTCCAACGTCAAACTCACCAATAAGGATCTTCCTCTTTAAAGCGGAAGTACTCCAAACGATTTTGCTTCTTATCGACGGTTACATCTTTAAAGTTTGGCTCGGCCCACCATGACGTTTGTCCAGTACTGAAAAGAAGAAGAATAATGTGATATGAAATATAGGCTTCTTTAAACAGTTCCTACATTGAATTTAAAGATAGACACGTGTTATATCGAGCAAGAACCTGGCGATTACAGTTAAAAGAACCATGTGCTGACTGGCGGTTATCTGAGCGAACAGAATAAAAAAATAAACGTACTATTTTTTGCCGTAGCGAACCCACGGCGCTGACAGAAGATTGTAAGTGGGCCGAAGTGGCTCATCATTGCCGCCGCCGCCCATTTTTGCTGTTTTATTTTGTGGTTTTCCTAACTATGGCACCCCAAAGTCAGGTTGAAATCATGTATAGTTTGATCTAAAAGAAGTTCTTATAGCCCGGTTCTGGTCAGTCTTCGCGCGTCAATCTGTCATCAAGCGACGCTAAAATGTTAAATATTCCTAGAATAATTCCTCCTGCTGCACAGCTATCAGTGATTTGATGAAAATATCTTGGAGACACGATCTTTTTTGCAGAAGATTCTTCCTTCATCTGCAACTGCATAATAAACAACTGGTAGTCTTTACCGTGCGGAGGAGTGTCAAAGCGATTCACAACTGTGTAAAGACACAAATGCAAGCTACGGTATTTACTGCCATAAAATTTTCTTGCTCTGAGTGCCGCAATTTTCGCTTGTATGTTTATTTCTAATTATGTCAGTGGAAATTAATAGTGCCAAAGCACTGCATGTATTCTTTTTTAAACTTGACTAGCAGTTCAACCATGAAAGTAGTGATCGCAAGTGATGAGCAGGCATACTTGTGCAATTCCAGGCGAATGAGCGTGAACTGACCACATTGCTTCCAATCATTTACTATCGAAGCAGCCTATTGCAAACTGCCATAATTCAGCTTCCGCTTTACAAACCAGTCTCTTTTGCAATCAATCGAATGCTTTGAATGATTCCCTTATCGTCTCCCACTATGGCGCTTGAAACTGAGTTTCCAGGTCGGGGCACTATCAATCCATTGCTATAGTTCATCTTTATTCCAAAAATATTTGTAAGGGAAAAATAAAAGCACAAACGACAATTAAATCAAAGAATAGTACACATTTTCGAATTAGTGGGAGCCATAGAACCGCTTCTTGAGCGATTGCCACCGCTCAGTATCGATCTTTTCTTTTGATTCTTATCCGTCATGCGCTGCAACAAAGTCTGAGCCGACTGAGCGCAGTCGCTCACCTCTTCCAAGTTGGCAATTTCCGGCTTGAACTGCTCGATTCGTTTTAGTTCTGCGGCCGGCAAGTTGCACCACGATGCCAAAATGCTTCTTTTGACGGACATGTCGCTGTCGTCGGTTGCAACCTTCTTGATATCGCGCGACATGAGGTCGAGCCAGCGTTGGCCTTCTTTTTTGTCTTTGACCATCGCCATGGTGAGAAAAATTGCGGAGACTACGTCGATTTCGCGTTCGTTCAGCTCCAACTCCTTTGCCACCTGGTAGTACTTTTCTCCTCGGCCCTTCATCGCATCGCTGTACTTTAAGGCCAAGATGCCCAAAATATCAATCGCCGATCGATGGGCCGGTCTCTTTTCGATGTAGAATCGCTCGATCAAATCGACATGGTCTTTCTTCAAGAATTTCGGATTTCTTTCGGCAATTTTCCTTGCAAGTTTATCCAGCGCCACAAAGACGACGTCGGTTGGAGCTGGCTTGGTGTGCATGATTGTTCCACCTTAAATAACAGAATATAATTTTGATTGCCATATTTGTATTCTATTTGAAATTAACAGGTTCCATCATTGAGACTCACCGATCATGAAAATCATAGAAGACTTGTCGCTGTCCATTGATGCGTTGAGCAGGGTAGTTAAATCGATCATAATCTTGCCAAAGCACTTTTCTACATCCGTGGAAAAGCGATCATACAGCTGAGCGAGCATTAAGGTAAACTTGAATGAAATTGCGTTGGCGTAGTGCTTCAATAGCGTTGGTAGATGACGTGCGGCCATTTCGGGCGAGTTATTAGCCGCTGAAAAATAATTTTACAAAATACGGTTGAGCAATACGTTCCGTGTAGCCATGAGCCGTTGGGAAAAAACTAACATGCCCTCTACCAAATTAATGGAAAACGTCTTCACATATGTATACTGGCCGCTCGAAGTCTAATTACCTACAGGATATTCTCGAAAATAGTTCCTCTTGGGGGCTGTATTCGAAAACTGAGAAAAAGGTTTCAAGGACTGTATTCAAACAGGTACATAAAAGAGCTGTATCTGTTTTCGAGAAATGTTCACTCTTGCATTACTTTTCCATCAAAGAATAAATTTGCTCAAGAGTGAACGGAATAGAGGGAGGGGTTATATTCGAAAAAGTCCAGTAATGACAACGATTTGTATGTGAATAAAAGTTGAACGAGCTACAAACGAACAGTAATCAGGGATTATGGACTATTAACTAAAAAAGTGCTGACAACCACAAATGTTCGTACCGACGATAAGGGTAACGGTCTCGATGGCGTCTTCAAGACTCCTCGGGCCACACCGTTGATAGCACTGACACTCGTCCGGAGGGTGACATTTGTGGGTGACGGCCAGAGTGTAGCGCAGCAGGAGAGGATAGCACGAATCGACGCAGTTGACCACGAGGCGCGGGTCGCAGTCGGGGTTCTCGAGCACGAGCAGCTGTCCCATTAGTGTCTGTGCGCATATTTCGTCCATTACCTCCTCTCCTTTTGTTCGCAGACCCGGGCTTTCCATCTTCGGAACGATCTCGTCCAGACAGACGTTCATCAGGTCGGCCGTTGACTTGAGGATGGATTGAGAGAACACCTGATCAATTCATATAAGTATTACGAAGCAGTTACAAAAAATAAACCGCTCACCTCGATGGTACCCATCACCGAGTGGACGGTCGGTTGGATGGACAGCCGGTAGAGTCGATCGAACTTTTCCACTTGCGGCTGCATTGTTCCGTCTTTGTTAACGCCTTCATGGCGCGCTTTCGTAAGAAACTGAACGTAGTTCTCAAAGAACGTTTCTCTTTCGGCGTCATCTTTGGCCGCCGATGCCGAGATGAAGGAGACTTTCGGCCAATCGTCGTCCACCACTGTCGTCATAGCTTGAGTCGAATTAGGCGACCGATACAATTTGTTCTTCACCGAACTGCTAGTCTGGTGGTATATTTCGCACACTGCTGACAACAATTGAGCACTATTGACAAAGACCTACGCTTGTTGCCAGGCACTTTATCGACCGGCCATGCGTCAACTGTGGCTCCTTATTTCGACACGCCTTTGGTTCTGGTAAAGAGCTCTCTACTATTTCGGTGACTCCTGCAGAAGGCTTGCTCGTTACTTATTCATAGACTCGTTATGGTGATATGATTTACGATTTTTATGTCTTATAAAATACTCAGCAATCGGAAATGACTTCTTAACATGTACAAGTAACAGTGCTGCATAACACAAGGCCAACAATTTTTTGCATTTTTTAATGCTCTTTGCAAGATCAGAAATACTCGCAGAGTAAAAGTTTTCAACAATAGCATATTTTTCTTTCGCGCTGGTGAATGTAAAATTTCCAGTTCAAAAATACCCATTCGTTTATTGTTGCTGTTGTTGTTGACAACGGATCTGCGTATATACAAGCGATCGAAACATTCAAGCGAAGTAGCTAGTATTCTGCGTGACACAAAATACACTGGCATTCGTCGAAAAGTGCTTTTGACCGTGTAAAAATACCAGAAACGAAGGAGAAACAATGCAATAATTATAAAAATTTTGCTTCATGCAACACCGCTTCTTGCACATACCCAGAAAAGTAACATCCGACTGCTGGTCCCCTTTAAAAGAGCAACCGCTGATTTCTGCCGGGTACGCCCTTCAGTTAAGTAAGCGCGTTGGCAAATCGGGACGCGCGCACCGCATTTGTCTTCTATTCACATGCAACGCACGTTTTACACACACACTAACTGCGTCATGGAATATTTCTTGCCAGCCAAAGTAAACGGAACACACACATAATCACTTTGCGCGCGATGAAGGCCGTCTGCGTTGAGTACCCGTAGAAGCGACAGGCTTCGTCTTGTCAGCCATCGACTTCTTCGTCGACACCGACCGCGAACGAGTCGGTCTGGCTTTGCGTTCATCCACTCCGCTCACTTGCACGATCTTTTCAATCTTCGCCACTTCGGCGTCGGGCAGATCCAGCTCGCCGGCAATCACGCGATACTCTGCGCCGATACCCTTCAGGATCTCCGGGTTCTTGTCCGCCAGAATAGACAGAATGTCCAAAGCGATCAGCATGCTCATTGGTCGTTGCTCTGTGAAAAATTTGTCAAGCAAATCGACAGTCTTCTTGTCGAACCACTGCGGGCTTCGTCGAGCCGTCGGCTTCAGGACGCGATCCAACGCAATAAGGACAAAGTCTGTCGGCTGGCCCTGCGCCAAAAAGCTGCCCGGACCAGTTCTAATGACCAATGTCGATCTCATGGTGTCTCTTTTAGCGCTAAGAACATGGCTTAGTCTTTTGACAGTTTTCTCAAAATACGGTTCGAAGACCTTTGGGCGTTTAACGTTGAGTAAGCTGAGTCCGAGCACGTAGTTGACAGAGATTTTGTCGTTGTAGTGTTTCTCGATGGTTTGCAGCACGGCTGGTGTCAGTTGGTCGGGCGAATTCTTGGCCGTAGCGGCGAACACGACCGTCTCGATCGCATTTTCAATAGGTCCGCGGTAGCAGCCGCACTGATCGGGCTCCTCGCAGAAGTGCTTCACGGCCAACACGTAGCGCAGCATGGCGTCAAAGTTGTCGTCGATGACTCGAGCGGCCAGCTCCGTGGAGCAGGTCGGACTGGCGACGGTGGACAGCACGCCAAGCATGGCGTGCGCATTCAGCTCGTCTACCATCACCTCGACCTCCGATCGCTTCTTCACCACCTCCAACTTTGGCAGCAAATGATTCAGTGTGGTTTTGAGCATCGTCGATGCCGCCTCTGACAGCTGCGCATTTTTCGTATCTCCCAAACAATCGGCAACTTTGGCGCTGCTCGACAAGTTGTCCTTGTCGCCGGAGAATTCGCTGATACTCTTTTGCAATTTCTCCGCAGACTTCTCCGACAAAATGGAGCCGAGAAAGGCGCGCAATTTAGCCATCGCCTTTAGTCGATCCGAATCCGTCATTGGAGCCATTTCGTCTCACTCGAGTCAGCAAACAGACGGTTCTTTGGATAACGCTCGGGCGTGGCCGCCGCCCAGTGTGGACGCGCCCCGAGCCGTCGCCTAGCAATTAACGACGCCAGTTTCCTACATTATTCACTACCCCCATGCAACAGTAACCACGCACGCATATCGAATGCCGATGGTAACATGTTTTTCTAAGGCGATGCGGAAAATTGTCGCAATTCATGTTTAAATATCGTCGATTATCGGCTTAAATAGACAGAGAACACAGGTATTATATGGAATGCAAATTTATTTTGAAACGCGCCGCGGGTATCCAAGGCACGTTACAAATGACCGCTCTGGTACAATCACCCTATCAAACGTGGCTAAGCATAGGCACAGATAAATAAGCGACCATCAAGTCGTAGCTTGATATACCACAACACGGGTTGAGCATCACTTGTGAACAAAGGCCTAGCGGAAGAAAGTGAGCGATTAGAACTCAATGTTGAATGGAAAGTGTGGGTGGTCGCCGTCGCGAGCGGTCAAGTCGAGGATGCGCCAATTGCGATCGATGCCGGCCATTTTGGCCATCTCATCTTTGCTGAGCTCAAAGTCGAACACGTCAAAGTTCTCCTTAAGGCGATGCTCACTGGTCGACTTCGGAATGACGATGACACCACGTTGAATCGACCAATGAATGATCACTTGCGCCGGACTCTAATAAAGTTCAAAGAATTGGCATTCGATCACAAAAAAAACAAAGGCTCACTTTGTTGTGATGCTTGGCGATCTCGAGGATCACAGGGTCTTCGAGAAGATTCGCCTGGCCCTCCTTTCGGAATGGTGTCGCCATATTGCCCAGAGGCGAGAACGCCGTCACCTCGATGCCCTTTTCTTTACAGAAATTGATCAATTTGGTTTGTTGGAAGTATGGATGACTTTCAATCTGTAAGACGATGGCTGAGTAGAATAATCGCAAAGAAGAGAAATAATTTAAAAGGGATAATTCAAACATTGATTTGGCCTGAAGATACGCATATGATGACGAAGAGCCAAAATTTTGCCGAAATTAGCTCAAAGTGTAGGAGGAATGGGAGGAGAGTACCGGGTTTTTCCGATTAGAAGCCCCCCCCCCCCAAATAGAAGCCCCACTGGGCTTCTATTCGGTTTGACTTTCCGAATAGAAGCCCCGGGGCTTACATTTGGAGCTGAAAAAAGATCACCATGAATGCGTAAAACTAAATTATTTTAATTACATTTTACATGTAAATACCGTATTCTCTAACAGGATTTGCAAAAATCATATAGATTTTCCATTATTTGCGTGTAAAATTAATTAAAAAGATGAAAAAACGACGCAATACGCAAGTACGGTTTGTTCTGAAAAAAGCGTTACGTAATTGAATTTTCCAAATAGAAGCCCCGGGGCTTCTATTTCGGGACAAAGTAGAGACGCCAAAAGTGCCAATTCTTATTACAAGCCCCGGGGCTAATAATCGGAAAAACCCGGTACGATGGTAGGACAGAAGTAAAAATGTGAACTTTGCGCCTAAAATACAATCAAGAATATAGGCAAATGAAATTTTGGTTTTTGAACCGCGATAATATGAGCCTCAGTTTCTCACAGTTTCCACGAAATCACGTTTCGACAAAACAAATGTCGAATTCTACTTCTCTATCCCATTTAAGTCAGCTAAGCTATTTTTTTATTTGAGAATGCCCAAAGAGATGCGTTTATTACAAACGTGATTGAACAGAGCACAACGTATCGCTTGTGCAATATTAGTATACACCAACTAACCTGCAACATAGCCGGTTGGATGTGTGAATGGTCAATTACGCGCTGAATTTGTTGCGAATTGAAGTTCGATAGTCCAATGGTCTTCACTTTGCCGGCTTGCACAGCCTCCTCGAGGGCTTTCCATGTGTCCAAATAGTCGGCATCTGAGTAGTGCATGTGGTTGCCATCTGCAGTCTGCAGAAATATTTTACAGATATTTCGGCTGTAACGGGAACGAGAGCAAATATCGGAGCAGAGGATTGCGTCATTACGCGCCGTATTCGTTTGTCAACATGAGTTATCTTTCTTACCATCAAGATGACGTACATTCCAAATATAGTCGCGGGTCACGTCTACATGTTACCACCCGTGATCCTGGTTTATTTATCTAATGGTTGCTGAATACGGCTTCATATTGAAGTCGAAATTTTACATAATTAAGTGATTTTTGATCTTTCTTGAGCTACCACACCATTCGTGGAATGAATTGACATTATAGCATGCGACGTGAGGATAAATCGAGCGATCTACCCGTCACTGATATCGTATTTAGCGTTGATACTCTGCTAGGAATTTCACTGTGGTGTGACGGATAGATCGCCCGATTTATCCTCACGTTAACATGCGTCATCTTGAGTCAAAACCCAAATTGGGAGACTTAAAGAGAATTTTAAAGAAGCGAAATATCAGGAATGTTAACAAGTACAGACAAAAAGATTAAGAGAAAAGAACATTACCAACCCTGGGGAAGATTTCTCCGCCCTCTTGAAAGCCCATCGGCCAATGAATGAGTAGGAGATCAATGTATTTCAGTTTCAGCTGCTGCAAAATGATATCCACCGCTTCCTTCGCTTTCTCGTACGAGTGGAAAGTGTTCCATATTTTGCTTGTTATGAACAGTTCTTCTCGTTTCACCTGAAAGTAACAGCAATGAAGAATTACTAACTGAAAGAGGGCTTACACAGAGGCGAAACTAGTCTAGCTTCCTAATGTCATCGATTTATTTAAACTATTGTGAAATACCCCTCGAATATTTGTTCGAACTTCCTAAATAGATGAAGGGAAAGTATCTGTGAATGTAAAAAATTCTCTGAATAATGAATAACTGACCGATCCTTGAGCGATTACTTCCTCGAGCACTTGTCCAATTTCGTCCTGGTTCATGTAGGCATGGGCGCAATCAATGTGTCGGTATCCATTTTTGAGCGCAATCTTGAGGGCCTGGGCAACCTCGCCGGGTTTCGACAGCCACGTACCCAACCCGATCACGGGTATCTTCTCCCCCGACTTCAGTGTTACAGTTGGTACCACCGTCATGGTTTTAAAAACTTTCTACGTCTTCTCTTGTCAGCTCTCGATGTAGAGACTAGAGACGAAATGCTGTTGCGCGGTTCGACCATGGTTTATATAATGGTTGCGCTAGCACTGTATTTGATAAAGAAAATGTGGACATTCGAACCATAATGTGGTTGCCTGTTACACGGCCAGTTACAGTAAGTAAGGCGAGATTCGAAAGAAGTGTTCAAAAGCGCTGGGGGATATTTTTAAACTACAAATAAGTATTCCATAGAAGAGAAGAAGGGATATTTGTTACATATGGTCCCGCCGAAATAGTGAATAAAATGAACAGAACAGAGCTATAATAAATTGACACCATCTGCGGTCATGGGGAATGCGCCTAGGAGGAATTATCGATATGGTTGGAGACGGCACTCGAGCGACTGACGGTGTACCGGAACTCGGATATGTTCGTCATCGGGTTGATCGGCAAGGAGTCGCAGGCGGTCGGCGACGCGAAGATCGATCACATTAACGCACTGCTCAATCGACAAGTCTTCTTGAGTGCCTGGGCGCGTCCGACCGACTAAAAATGACTTTTTCCGAACGCGAGGTGGGGTGGAAGATAGTCGAAATTTTAGTTCAAATATCGTTATTTGTCAGTATATATAGACAGAGAACTAAAACAGGTACTTAATTATATGATATGCAAATTTATTTTGAAACGCGCCGCGGGTATCCAAGGCACGTAATAAATGACCGCTCTGGTACAATCACCCTATAGTCAAAATTATTCGATGAGTTAAGAAAGTCTTTCAGGCAGCACAGTAGCGGGAAAAAGAGAATTATCAAGGAAAATTCAGTTCGTTGCGAAACCT